>OMLC01041933.1:0-26934 GCA_900302585.1 Regalecus glesne
ATGTATTAATGTAAAGTCCACTGAGGTAAATTATTAATTTTTGACAGCGGGCTATACAAATAAAATTGACTTAACAATATTTGCACTCCTCCTTTCATGGCTGTATTGCTGTTGTTGTTTTCACCCCTGACGTGGTCACATGTCCGTGCGTCACATCCTTGTCGGTTGGGTGTGCGGCCATTTTGGGTAGGTCGTCGAACGACGAGCTCTTACCGTCATCTGTCCGCAGCGACAGACGAAAACAAGCAGAGAGAGACAAAAACACCAAGATATTCCGCACCAACCGCCATTCAATATGGGCCCACCGGGAGAAGAGCCTCGCCACACGTCGATTGACAGAACGGAGGACTTCAGCTGGATTGTCAATTTATCTTGACATGGCATATGAGACGAGTTGGTGGTTGTGACGACTGACGAAAAAGAGAAAGAGAAGCAGGAAAAACAAGCGCGGCGGACGCCTCCAAACTTCTTCAGACGTGGGAGAGGAAAAGGGGGAGAACAAGCACGCTTTTGAATCGCGTTTTCTTCCGTGTCACTGGTTTAACAACAACCCCTGACTAGGTTTCGATATAATTTCAGCTAAAATATATAGCTAAGAAAAATGCTGAGTACGCGCAAAAACAGTTAGTCTAGTCGGCCGTGCAGATCTCTCCCGACCCTCCCATCATAGACGGACGGCCACGGTGAGACCAGGCGGAAAATGTAAACGCGTCTAACAAGATGACCGTAAGCTAGCCGACCACTCACACGGGATCCCCCAGTCACCCCAGGCAGCCAGAGGTTAAGATGTAGATGTCGGTTCATCGATTCACTACTAGCTAGTGTTGTTGGAAGTATACGCCTAAGTTAGCCTGCTAGCTAGTCGCTTAGCTAGTCCGCTAAACACGCCGTCATCATGACTATTCACAGTGGCAGCAGCACCGCAGACCTCGGGCCAAGTTGAATGGCAGTAAGATATCCAAGACATGCCAGATTACTTCCCTAGCAGCCTTCAATGTTACCCGGTGCCAACATCTCCTGGCATCCGCATTTACCTGCCATGCTTGTCTGTTTCCCAAATACGTCTGTAACACGTTCAGCAGAGCAGTCACCGCAGAGAATAAACACAACGAGGCAGCCATGGACGAGAGACTTTGAGATGACCCTAATTATAGAATGAATACTTGTATGCTTGCTAGTTTGAATAGTCTTCGATTTTCCTAGCAAGGTATATTATCGGTATGGGTTTTGATAGTAGCAGCCGTTTCTGTTGACGTCATTGTTAATATACCAAGGATTAAAAAAAACAAGTGCATATAATTTGAGTTGCTCTTCACATTTTAAATTTCTGTTTTCAATCCGTGCCAATGACTTGTTGAATAGACGCTCATTTGGCTCATTAGGGAAAAAAAAGTCATGTCTTAAACAAGAATTGTTGAGTAAGGAACAAGGAGATGTAGTCTTATCTTGATAATCATTCCCGTCCTGCTCATCTATCCCTTTACAACAAAGTGAAAATGGAGTAATTTTGGTCTTTGATTTGTTCACGCTTTCAGTTGGTAGATAGTGGGTATTTGAAAAGCGCTAGTGTAGTATCAGTCTGATACACCAGTTCTGCAAAAGAGTAGCTAGCTACATCTCTGTCAAAGGAAAATAGACAAAGAGTATAGTCAAAATATTCTGTGCAAGACAAGACACTACAATCCAAATCTTAACTATGGGAGACCCAACCTCACGAAGAAACCAAACTAGGAATCGGCTTCGAGCTCAGCTGCGAAAGAAAAGGGAATCTTTGGCGGATCAGTTTGACTTCAAGATTTACATAGCCTTCGTATTCAAAGAGAACGTGAGTGTGAACACACACATTATCTAATATAATCATGCTTCACCCACCCTCCAGGTGGATGGCTTGACATTTTGACACGTTTAGAGATCATTAATATATGCTCTCTGAGCTTTGCTTGTCTACTTTGTCTTGACAGAAAAAGAAGTCTGCGCTCTTTGAGGTAGCTGAAGTGGTGCCAGTGATGACCAATAACTATGAAGAAAACATCCTCAGAGGCGTGCGGGATTCCAGCTACTCGCTTGAGAGTTCCATAGAACTCCTGCAAAAAGATGTTGTGCAGCTACATGCCCCCAGATACCAGTCAATGCGCAGGGTAAATGACAATTTTTATTTTGTTTGGGGGGGCTTTCTAAAGGCCCAGACGAGGACTTTTACTCTGTGCTGTTTTACATTCATTTCCCTTTTATGGTCACAGGATGTGATAGGTTGCACACAGGAGATGGACTTCATCCTTTGGCCAAGGAATGATATTGAGAAGATTGTCTGTCTCCTGTTCTCCAGGTGGAAGGGGGCTGATGATGAGCCCTTCAGGCCTGTTCAGGTTAGGATTTATTGTAATGCCTACAAATAATGAACCCACAAAAATATTTATTTTTGAGTATCAATTTCAAGAGGAAGTAGGGGCACCATAGCTCAGGGGATAGGGCAGTTGTCTAGTGAATGAAAGATTGGTGGTTCAATCCCCGGATCCTTAAGAAAGCGTGTTAAAGTGACCAGACACTGAACCCCTAACCCCGTTCAAGCCTTGCGATGTAATGGCAATTTGTCCAATGTATTTCCTTATTTTTTGCCCAAAGAAACCTGGAACAGACAGGCTCCAGTATGACAAGTGGTTGATGATGGATTGCCCTTCAAAAACATTAAAATAAATGTAATGGTATAATATAATGGTATAAACTTGAAACTATCTCTCACTTTGGAACTAACATGTGTAGATTTCCTATTTTAGTTTGTGGCCTCTGTGTACGCATACTTACTTACACAGACTTACTCGAGGCTACTTAATGTGTCTAGTGTTCCAATATTTTAAGTTTGCTATAGTGAAAGCATTTGAGGCTGTAAGACTTCTTTTCTGTTTTCACTAGATTGAGCATCAGTCATGAAAAACAATCTAACTGGGGGGAAATTGTTTAAATGCTTCAATCATGTTCAGTAATTTTTATGTGACTTTTTTACCTTTTCACCGCGGTTTCAAGCCTTAACACAATTTGCGGTCCTTCCGTCATAAAGGCCAAGTTTGAATTTCATCATGGAGACTACGAGAAGCAGTTCTTGCATGCTGTGGGCCGCAAGGACAAGGCTGGAATGGTCATGAACAACCCTGCTCAGTCTGTATTTCTCTTTATGGATAGACAGCATATACAGGTAAGACAGGTGGTGCTGTCCACTGCTTATTTAAAACAATGAGCATTGCTGAGTCTATGTAATGTACAGACACCTAGAAACATTTGTGTTTGACTATATAAAACCACAAAGGATCAATTCACAAGTAGCTAGTCCCTACCAAAGAGTAAGAAATTTAAAAAAGGCATATTTTAAAGTGCTGAGATAGTCATGAATCCAAGGCAGTAGAAAGTATCAGAAAGGACAGGCATGCACGATGTAAATCTTCCAGATTGTGATAAGCTAGCTTGTGAATTACACTTGTCTGAGACGTAATAGCAGTTTACCTTCAGACTCTTTTCAACCCTAAGTTCAACCAGTTTAAGATATCTGTCTCGTTTGTGCAGACTCCCAAAACCAAGGCCACAGTTTTCAAGTTGTGCAGCCTCTGCCTGTACTTGCCCCAGGACCAGCTGACCTGCTGGGGTGTGGGAGACATTGAGGATCACCTCCGCCCATACATGCCTGACTGAGGTCTTCTCCTCCTCCACCCAGCCTGGGAGAGGAAATATCCTTGCGGATATTTCCATCCTCTCCTCCCTTCTACCTAAGCCCACTGAAGCAAGTTGATCTAATCATCTCCACCCTGTTCCATCCAGTAGAATTGAACTTGCGCTTGGATTCCACCTTCTTTGTTACCCTCTTGTTTTGTTTTGTTTTTCTTTTGATTCCCCAGAGGTTGGTTCAGTTGCTATCTTTTGATTTTGCTATCACCGCAGACATTCCTCATCCTCCCCTCACTGATATTGGATTGCCCACCCTTGCCATACCTGGTCGTTCCCTCTTCTCCCCTCATGCTCCTCCCTGCTCCCTCATTCGGTTTTGTTTATTTGAACCTGCACGAACATTGATTTTTGAGTGGATGGTTGTTCTCTTGGAGCTACTATGTCAACAAAACCCGTCACCCAAGAAACACTCAATATTGCATCAGAACAGGAACGACACACCGATCTTCACCGTGTTGTCTTCAAAGGGATGCGTTTGGAATTCTTGTTATGGAAAAAGGATTGTTAAAACTTGTTAGTAATGTCAAGGAGGGGGGGAATATTTCTAGAACAACTTGACTCTTTTTCTTGACTGAGGACAGACAGGCATGAGTAGGTGCTAAAACACCTGTGTCAGCAAAGATTTCAGATGAACAATATTTGTCTAAAAATCATTCGGTGTAGGTACTGCTTCATTTCTTAAACAGCCTTTGGTTTCTATGCTGATTTTTTTTTCTTTTCCGAAAAGGGTGTCATTTGCTGTCCTCCAAATATTAGGCAGACCTTTGTTAAAATTTCATGAGTAACTTAAAGGCTGGGATGCAGATCAGAAGTTGGGATGTTATATGTTAGATTCTGAAGGTTATCATCAACAAGCTGTTCACGCACTATTCATTCAAGCTACTGAAATCTCATGTTGAATGGTTTTCTTTTTTTGGTTCTTTTTTGGCGCTGTGAGTTAATGGAGAATTTAAATGGGGGACTAATGTTGAAAATTTAATGTACCTAACAAAGACGAGATGAAAATTAATCTGATTTTTTTTTTGTTTAATTTGACTAAAAATAGGATAATTTGCTGCAGTTATAAAAGTTTAATTGGTTTTTCGCAAGCTTGCTTTTCAAGAATATGAAGCACAGTAGTACTTATAGTTAACGCTCCTTGTTGATTCAGTATGTTCAGTTGAAAGGGTTAGTGGTGGGTCCTTTTTCTTCTGGGGTTCATTCTGTAATTATTCTGAAATCAATACTGCTGAAAATATCCCAATACAGTGCAAATTTTCAAAGCACAATTTGTGTTCTGTTCTTCCCAATGGGTGTCATTTTGACCATTTCTCTATAATAACATTCACACTAGAAAAGTAGTTGGGCCTTTCTAGCTCAGGGGTAGAGCATGGGCTTCAAGGCAGGGGCTGCAGGTTCAAACCCACCACAGGGGGTGAGGAAGAGCATCTGACCCTAAGGCTCACACCTGCCCTGAGATGGATTGGAGAGTTGTCCAGGGTGTTTACCCGCATATCAATGAGTGCTGGACTAGGCACCAGCATGACTCCACAACCCAACTTCAGACAAGTGGTTGACAATGGATGGAAAGTAGAAAACTAGTTCAGAAAACTCACAATTGGGGGCTACACATGCAATTAGATTTGACCCTACAGGACAAGGTGAGCGTTTTCACCCAATATTTTATTTTATAGTAATATAACTTTACATTGCAATTTATAGACAGGCACATTGGGTGGATGACTTAGCTGCTGCCAAGATGCTTTGTGTGTCTTCCTTGTGCAATCATTTTCCCCGTGGCCTTGTTCGTAAGGTCTACAGTGGCAAAGGCCAAGGTCCTCCCTTGCTTCAGAACCTGAGCAGTGATCAGCACATCCTCCCCAATTTTGGCAGCATTCATGTATCTGTAAGAGAATGATGTACGTATCTCCCCACTTCTGTCATAGTAAAGTTATTCTTCAATCTGAAGAGTGAGACATTTGGACTCAAGGTCACCTAAGCACAAAATCGAGGTTGTCTTACATTTAAGACGGGGGAGTCAAATTCACATGAAGCGTGACACGTTGATGATACACTCACGTTATATTCATGTCAACACTGACCCCCGGTAAGCCACGTTCACTGTACATGATGGCCCCAGTGGAGACCACGTCCACCAGTGTGGCTGTGAGACCGCCATGTAGAGTCCCTCCACGGTTCGTGTGCTCCTCCTCCACCTTCATCTCACACACTACCTTACCAGGGACCGCTGACACAACGTTCATCTGAGGTGGTAATGGGTGAAAGATAGTCGAGTTAATCTGAAGCCAAAAGACTGTTGTCACGTGTCAAAGTGAACAATGGAATTCAACACAAAAAGCTGAATCGATTAATCTGGACACGTTTTAAGAGAAAAGCTTCACCACTCATCTCCATGTCACCTGAATCAATGATGGAACGTATATCTCAATTGAACTTTACGTCCAGATGAGCAGATTCGTCTTTTTGTGATTACCTTGCCTGGGTTATGGAGCACGAATCAAGACAACGGGGTCAACATTTACAGAAAGGAAAGTATACACATGATCAATACTCCAGGTAAGAAAGTCACAAAAGGCTGAATCAGATAAAGTCATCTGGAACTGCAAGTCACGTAAACCTCCCCATTTCACGATAATCTGTGCACAAAGCAAAACTAGGATGACACTGACATTGAGTCAACCTTCAGTCTGGGGAAATTAATTTATGTCCTTCATTAGCGTCCTTCTCACGCAAAACGATCACAAAAACTATGGAAATACAAAATACAAGACGGACTTTGGCATGTTGCATTCTGCTTTCATAAACAAGACTATCAGAACCTAACGACATCAATATGGACGATTAGAAATGAAACGACGACTGTAGGTACAGCAGCATCATACAGGACGGAGTTCAACATTACCTTGTTCAGTACTCGGTCAAAACCCGAGTGATCTACCATTGCTTTCATTAACTGTTTTATTGATTGTAAGGACATCGATGCCATGATGACAGCGGATTAAGTTGAAACCGGCCTTCAGGTTTAAGGAAGTTACGACGTGAAGTTGTGTTTACTTCACCACGGTGTCACTCTTTTGCTAAATCGTGCCGACACAACTTGTAGCACTTGCTCGTTGTTGAAAAGTTCCTATCAAACGTTTCTCAACCAATTTTCAGATTTTATGTATATTAAATAAAACATAATTCCTGTTTAAATCGCGTTATTTTTAAGTTGCATTTTTGCTGGTGGTGTACTCTTTAATGTGGCATTTTCCACTTTTGACGGAACATCCTTTTTAACGCTGTTCCGCCCGGACTAATTTTTCAGTTATATATATATTAGTGAGCGCCACCGACAAACGGCCAATACAGACATGAGTGTCTCTTGTGAAGAAGATAAACAGTCGGCCTGTGATGTGAAGGAATCAAGAAGTCACATTTGCGACAAATTTGCCACAATTACGGGCACCGACAGTGGCGTGGCTCAATCCTATCTGTCCGAGAATGACTGGGAAATGGAGGTACAGTAAAGTCATCATTTATAGAGAGGTTCTCAAAAGCCACGCTGCGGAGTGCTTGGCAAAGGCGGCTAAATAAAATAATCTAATGCATAAGAACCAATAAACGATGACAATGATAAATAGATGTGGTTGTCACCGGGTTGTAGCTGTGTAGCTAGCTGGTAACGGTGTTGTGTGTAGAATTTTCTTCGTAGACTGACTCCCCATGGTGTGATGCTAGGCTAAACGACATCACCAACTAACTACAAGGGACCATCCCATTGCAGGGGATCATCAACTGGCTGATGTTCTTCCTAAATTAGTTTTACTGCAGCTCTGCACCCCTCTCCGGCCACAACACACAACCAACTGCAGCCCTGATCAGCCCCGCTCCCCTCCACATCGACCCCCATCCGCACCTAGGATATGTGTTGACTACGTTTGCCGGCTCTTCCAGTGACAGACTAGGACCCGGATGGCATGTCACCCTCCTGTCTGAATGTCTGTACTGACTAACTGGCCCCCATTTTCACACCGATCTTCAACAGCTCACTGGAGCTGTGTGAAGTTTCTACTGCTTTAAGAGCTCCAATGTCATCCTGGTCCCCAAGCAACCCTGTATCACAAGATTAGATGACCACGGGCTTAGGAAGTTCAACAGGCCTCAGGAGCTGCTGATTCAGTTCTGCATTGCAATAATCCGGTCTGTTCTCTGCGCATGTGATGTATGATGATCAATGTCACTCTGCAATTTTAAATATTGTGACAATTTTTTAAAAAAATACAGTCTTGTGTGAGTTTTTCTTGTCCAGGGAAAGTGGTAACAGTTAACTTCTGCATTTTTTACCCAACCCCAAAGCTTATATGTATTGGCAGTTGCCACTGGACACAACAAGTATCAAGTCATGTCAAAATGTATGGCTTCTCTGCTCTGTCTTTTTAGCGAGCTCTAAACTCTTTCTTTGAGGATGACATGGAAAAGATTTTTGATGAGGAGAACTCACCAGAGAGAAGGGACGGTAATGAAGCCAAGAGGAAAAAGGTGGATGACAATCCTCCGATTATTTGGTAGGCAGATCCTTTATCAGCTGCATATGTATCCTGGTTTATGGTCTTGCACCATGCTGTTTGCCCCGTTTTACTACAGTTCATAAATATCTTTAGTTAACAATTGCCATTTATACTTAAACTGATTATTGACTAATCTACTGTCTCGTAACTTTCCAGCGTAGACTTGACAGAAGATGAGCCAGCTGGCTCCTCTGGTTGCAAGACAGCAGACAACTCAGAAAAATCTGAGGATAAAAATGAGAATAGACTGTCACTTCTTACATGGAATGTGGATGGACTAGACACAGGAAACCTACAAGAGCGTGCCAGAGGCTTATGCTCCTATATAGTTTTGTAAGAGCGAATCCCTAAATTTTGACTCATTATTGCATCTTGTGGTTATTACTGTATCTTCAAGCTCATTCCAAATTTTGCTGCCTGGAAAACTGATTAGGCCTTCTAATGGGAACTGGTGACATTACATAGCTTTTTTTAAATCTATCAAGTATTTGAACAATGGGATCTTCTTTCCATGTAGGTATACTCCTGATGTGGTGTTTCTGCAGGAGCTCATTCCTCCCTATGTCCAGTACTTGAAGAAACGGGCAGTCAGCTACTCCTTTATTGAAGGTATATTTGTAGAAGTTGATTTTAATAAGATTGAAATTCTTGATTTTCAATCCTTTTCTTCTAGGCTTTCATGTTAAACTCTGTCCTATCTGTGAAACCTAGAGCTAGACTGAACTGCTAAGAAATAACATCCTTCTTCGTGGTTGACTTGTCAGTCCACTGACAACACATTTCTCTATCAACTGATGATGGCAATGTACTTAACCCAGTTTAACCAAAATTAGCCACAAATTCAACTGTTTATACACACAGTACAGCGTGCTATAGTTTTGTGAAAAGATGCTGAAGGTTTAAATCCAAAAAATATTCCTCTTCATACCTTGTATTGCTCACTTATTTGAAACCATAGCACAACAAAGCATTTCTACATCATGAACACCTTTGAAGTAATTTTTATAACTTTATTATATTCGTGCCGCAATAGAAAACCAGCCGTATTGGGTGTCTGCTTGATAAAGTTGATAAATGAGAAACTTGATAAATAGGACAGAGTACTGCATCCTGCCAAGGTCAATATACACAATAGCCTGAGGGGTCCATTTTTATGTGTCATGATTAGTGCCCACATTCGAGGGGGGTAGACTTAGAGAGAATATGGTGGATTAAGCCTGGATGCACTTCCTGTTGCCCCACGGTGCCGTTGAACCTGCAACATCTTGTTTATCAGTTCCCAAATTGCGCACTCTACCACTGAGCTACCGTGGCCCCAGATACACAGCATAGACTGAACACCTCATTTAAATTATACAGAAACAGCCATTTTCCACTCATCCTCAGTATATACAGACTAAATTGTGGGTAGTGCTGGGCCAGTGATCGGCTTTGCTGTTTTCTCACACTGCTCTGACTTTCATACCAGGTGGTGAGGACAATTACTTCACTGGGATCATGCTGAAGAAGTCAAGAGTCAAACTGCTGCGGAGTGAGATCGTTCCTTATCCCACTTCCCAGATGCTGAGGAATCTGCTAGTAGCCCACGTAAGTTAACACTCACAGCACATCACATTTGAATGTGCAGTTCATTTCTATCCATGTCAATCAGACTTTATGTACACTGTTTTGAGAAAAGGACCCACTTGACTTCAGTCAAGCTTTTCTTCTTCACTTTGTTCCATAATGTCCTTATGCATGCTCAGTAATCCAGGTAAGGAAATCACAAAAATCAGTTAATCTGGGTACATATATTGAGAGAAATGGTTCTTCGTTCATACAGGTGACATCTTCAGTCTAAGCTGACTGGAGGCATCCCCACCCTCATAAATAATACAGTTGCATAATGGTTTTGGTTACACAACTGTATTTTTATTGGGAACTAATGAGTTAGATGTCACAAGTTTGAACCCACTGCAAGGCACCAGAAAGAGTATCCAACCTTAATCCCCCAAACTAAGTTTGTGTCCACCCCCACAACATGAGGCCTAATCGCGACATGAAAACAAAGCTCTCTTTGTTCATAAAGCTGGGGAAGCCTGCAGTCAGCTTAGACTGAAGATGTCACCTGTATGAGTGATGAAGAAACGTTTCTTTCAATGAAACATTGAATCCAAGTTAACTTGTTCAACTTTCTGTGATTTACTCTTTGATATTCTACTTCATGTTACATAATACCCTTTGTGTTTGCTGTGGGCAACCCACAAGATCAAATTCCACATAGTTGCAATCTTGTTCAGCTAAAATAAAAGCTGATGTTGATTTTGGTTCAAATCCAGTGCGACATGTAAATGTGTCTTCCTCTCGGATCAGGTGACGTTCAAAGGTCATGAGCTGTGTCTGATGACGTCCCACTTGGAGAGCTGCAAGGGTCATGCTGCAGAGCGCATGGAGCAGCTGAAGCTGGTAATGGAGAGGATTAGAAATGAACCCAATAACCTCACCGTCCTGTTTGGTGGGGACACCAACCTGAGAGACACCGAGGTAAACCCTTGCTCTTCCAGTCAGGACAGCATCTTATGGCAAGATGGAGTTGTTCTTTGTTCCTTTTCTTTTTTCTCTTCCCGACCCCATCACTTTGCCACCAGGCTTTTTAGTTGAACAGACATGATGAGCTATTAGCATGGAGTATAATGAGCTCTGTGTCTGATCACATACACTGATGAGCCAAAACATTATGACCACTCATAAGTGAACCAAATAACATTGATCATCTCCATCCATATAGGGGTGGCATGGCTCAGTGGGTAGAGCAGTCATCTAGTGATTGAAAGGTTTCAGGTTTAATCCCCACACCTGAAGAGAAGCGTGTCAAAGTGTCCTTGATGAACTATTGACCCTTCAAGGGTGTATCCCTACCTTTCGCCCAATGAGAACTGAGACAGGCTCCAGTTCAACCATGACCTGACTTCGGATAAGCAGTTGATGATGGATGGATGGATCTCCATCCATACAAGGCCATATGTCAAGGTTGGGTAGATTAGTGGTAAGCAAACTTTCAGTTCTCATAGTCAATGTGATCTGAGCAACTTTGACAAGTGCCAAATTCTTATGGCCAGAAAACTGTCAGAGCATTTCTAAGGCAAGGTCCATAGGGTGCACCAAGGGAAGATAGTTTGAGAGAATTTGAAGCTCTGGCCAATGTTCTGCTGGGTAACCGTGGGTCCAGCCATTTGTGTGGACTTCAATTTGACATGTATCAACTACCTAAGCACCATTGCAGACCAGGTACACTCCTTCATTGCTTGATTGCAGTGGCCTCTTTCAGCAGGATAATGCACCCTGCCACACTGTTTGGGGATGGTTTGAGGAAGATGGAAGTGTCCAAGGAGTTTCGCTGGCCTCCAGATTCTCCAGATCTCAATCCAACTGAGCATTTTTTGGATGTCCTGGAACTTGCAGGACTTGAAGGATCTGCTGCTAATGTTTTAGTGCCAGCTACCAGAGGACACCTTCAGAGGTCTTACAGAGTCCAAGCTATGGCATGTTGGTGCTGTTTTGACAGCACTCAGAGGACCACCAGCATATTAGGCAGATTGGCATAGTGTTTCGACTCATCAGTGTAAATGGTTACACCTTGTCTGTATGGTTTCCCGTTTATTTTTATTTTCCCATACATTCAGAATTCTACATGCGTTTATCTATGATTAACAATTTGATGCATGTAATATATGACAGGGTCCGTGCAATAATCACATTGTGTCTATCCTAGGTGGCCAAGGTGGGCCTACCAGATGGCGTCTGTGATGTGTGGGAGAAGTTGGGGAAGAAGGAGCACTGCCGCTACACCTGGGACACCAAGGTCAACACCAACAAGAAAGTAAATTACATCAGCCGCTGCCGCTTCGACCGACTGTACATCCGCCCAGCCACAAGGGAGGGCGTCCCTAGCCTGGTCCCTGAGAACATGATGCTGGTGGGACAGGAGAAACTGGACTGCGGCCGCTACACCAGCGACCACTGGGGAATTTACTGCAGCCTCTCCCCTCTTGTGTAGACATGCTAAGATCAGCTGGAATCTTGAGTCGTTTTGATCAAATGCGCAGGCGAGGAGGTTTTAATTTTAGAAGACCTTTAAACTTATTGAATGCACAGCTTTGGTGGGCAAATGTTAAAAGATACCGAAAGAGACAGAGTTAAGGTCTGATCTCAGATAAGACAGGTTTGGATCAGAAAATGGCCAGTTGGTGAGTAACCACTGTGACGTCTTGGAAAGATTTGTCGGAGATTTGGATCACTTTGCTGCTTTGACTTCACAGTACTTGCACAAGTAGAGATGGGAATTTCTGCAGAACCTCTGTAATAATAAAATAATAAATACTTTTTCCCTTATCAGTTCCTCAAGGGGAAATTTGCAATTCTTTGCTTTTAACCAATCCTGTTGTATAGGAGCATTGTGGAGCCAACATTGTGCATTCAGGGAGCAGTTAGGGGTTCAGTGTCAAGTCAAGGACACCTCGACATGCTTCCTGCAGGACTGGGGATCAAACCTGCAACCTTTTGATCACCAGATGACCCCTCTATCCACTGAGATATGATACTCCCCTCAATACCTGTATTGTGTGATGCAGTGAAATGCACCTGACATTAGAGTGCCTTTTATCTCTTTTAACCAAAGCAGTATTCTGTGTACGCATCAGAAACATTAAGAATTGAATAAATACAAAAGAATGTCTGATATAAATGCAGGTCTAGAATCTCAAGCTGGGGTTGAAAATATAGGTTTTCAATGAATGACCCCCCCATACTCATGATCTATATTGATCTTTTATTTGCCTACTTAAAAAATGGGATGTCAGTATGTGTTTTATTTCTTGTGGTGTGACTTGGTCATCCCCCTCTCCGAACATGACCCCACACTGCAGTACTGTCATCTGGCTCAAGGATTTAAAATGCTTGTATTCAGAAAGATTTGGGTTGCCGGTTATTTTTCTGTCTGGTTTCAGTTGTGTTGATTGTTTCTTGTTTTTCCTGCGCAAGATTTAACTGATTCGCTAACAATATGTTGTTAAATACATTTCAAATAAATGCTTTTTACGTCGGAAAGGTTAGGCATACTTTGCTATTGGATTGCATTGCTGACACCCATTAAAGGCTAAGAATGGCTCGTATTTGGATATTTCTGTCATGATATACAAAATGAGGGGCAGCATAGCTCAGGAGGCAGGGTGGTTTGATCCTCGGCCCCTGCAGAGATCTCGTTTTGAGGTCCTTTAGCAAGACACAGTTTCCGGCACGATGTCTTGCTCAAGGGCACCTCGACACAATTTTTGCAGGGGCCGGGATCAAATCCCCAATCTCTGATTACTAAGTGACCTCCTGAGCTATTCCCCTTGTGATGTCAGTCCTGGATATTTGCAACCACGTGACTTTAATTATCTTCCCCAGATTCATAACACTTATAATTAATCATCTGTCCCTTTCACTGGAGTTTAAGTGACCACATATAGATTGAATTACTCAACAACTTTCTGTTTGCTACGGATGTCGGTCACAGTCACGTTTGGCAAACTTCACCCATGGAGTTGATGAGAAATGAGACTGCTAAAATTTGGGGTAAATTTGCAGACAAGTTTGTATTTTACGCCTCCCAAAGCACCCTGGGAATGAGCAGACGGCTCAGAAATGTGAACCATGAATTCTCTTATTGTTTTCTCTGCTGCTGCAGTTTGTTGGGTTTACTCTCAGCACTGGCCTGTCGAGTAACAGCTAAATAACACCCAGACTCAGCGTCGCCCTCTTCACCGAGATTTGTAGTCTAGTTGGAATTTTGACTCCCTCCTCTTTAAAACTGCATATCATCAGTTTCCCCCCCAATCACATCAGTCCATCTCTACAGACCCACTGTTAAGCCAACACCCAGACATCTCCTGCACCTCGTGTAGAACAGAGAAACACCCCCCCCTCATCTGAAACACATACCTGCCGAAGGCCCACAGGCAATTTCCAAGCTCTTCCAGTGCTATTCCGGGCTGTCATAGCTCCGGAGGTAAGACGGTCCTCCAGTAGTTGGGGAAATCGGTGGTTCAATCCCCACTTCCTTCAGAAAGCGTGTTGAGGTGCCCTTGGGCAAGACTCTGAACTCCTAACGGCCTGGGAAAACAAATGAAAGTTAGCCTGGTGGGCTAAATCTGGGATATTTACATTCTAAATGCTCTAAAAAAAGGGTTATGGAAGAAACGAAGATTCTGCTCACCTGTCAGGGAGGACTTCACTCCTCCTCCCCGTAGCCTCAGTGAACAGGACACCTCCGCCTCTTCCTGATGATTTGAAGGCATGTGTCATCATTTCCTGTAGGGGGAGCAGCGGAGTCCGGCTAAACTGAAGTGCTCCCCTTGGTGCGGAGCGCCCCTATAAATTCGAACCACTTCAACTTTGACCTTGGTTGCAACTAATGAGCCAACCGCTGTATGTGACGTCAGCAGAGGAGACGCACCCAAGCAGGGGAGGAGGAGAGTAGCACCAAAAACCACGAAGAAGAAGCTTTATTTATGTCATCATGCATACGATGACATGTGTTCTCTGGATTTAACCATCCTGTTGTACAGGAGCGGGGAGCCGCAGACCAACTTCAGTTCTTATTCCTGTTGCCTTGCTCAGGGGCACAGGCAGGAGTGTTAAGCCCGACATGCATGTCTTTCTGAATGGTAGGAGGGAACAAACCACCGTCTCAGCAGGGGAAGAAATGCACGGCGACAGGTTTTTGAATAGGTGTGCAGTTCACGAAATTAGCTCAATCCAATGCTAAAGCTCGGTTAGCCTTGACGACGTACACGTGTTTCGTCTGCAGTGAGCACATGTCTGATCATGTCTGATTCATCCGGAGGCACATTTAGGCTGACCAATGAAGAGAAACGTGGGAATCCTCCATCCACCGAGTCGACAGCGGGGTGTTACCAGCGATTTATCACGTCTTTCAGGTTATGGACGGTTCCCCTGCTTCAGATTACACAAAACCTGTTGTGTAGTCACTCACCGGATGTGGGGATGTGGGGGTGGGGAGGCAGGTCATTGATGGTTGAGATGGAGGCAACAGCTGTCTGGACAAAGAAAGTCCTCTTGTGATTAATCCGTTTGCCTCGAGTAAGATGAGCGCCTCCCAGAGGACCCATCAACTTAAGCCTTCCCTGCGAATCTGTACGCATCCACAAATATGAGTCCCCCTGCAGAAATGTCAGACTGATACACTCAAAAATGACCCCAAACCCCGCCTTCTCCTTTCTTAACGATTTGACTCCTCCCCCCCAGAGAAGTTTCTGGACTTGCCACGGTCCCTAAAGACTTCTGGCATTCCGTCCTCCAGAGGCATGACCCTCAGTGAGAACTTCTCTTTTCCCACGTGTGATGGCTGTCAAAACCAATGTTCCTGTTTGGCAGCCGTATCCGTAGCCAATGGGAGGGCTCTGGGGTTGAAGTCCTGTCCTGTGAAGCCAGACCCGGTCGGACATGGATCTGACTCGAGGCCAAGCTGAGATGGGTGGGTTGTGTAAAGAGCAGCTGACAAATCTCTGCCACGGCCCCCGCCCATGACAGATGGAGCAGTAAAATACAAGTGTGCTGCTCTGTTGGCCTCTGATTGATAGGTTGTAACTGGATCCTCCAAGGCCCTGTGTTGTAGCTGTGACTGACCAGATCCCTGTGTGTGTGTGTGTGTGTGTGTGTGTGTGTGTGTCTGCTTTGGGCAATCAGAGTTGCATCCTCACAGGGGTGTACACAACCAGTGGCATGGAGGCCAATTTGAACCATGTCTGTCTGACACCATCCATGTTCAAACACACATCTAGATACACATACTCACACATTCCCATCGCATGGCAAGGGCAAGTGTAAGTGATGGCAGCGCAGCGCCGCTGAAGCTCTCCATCACCACCTCACTTCCAAATCACTGTGACAAACTGCCCCAGAAGCAGCATTATTTCTGGCCTTACATTTCTGCTCTCCGTGTGTGTGTGTGTGTGTGTGTGTGTGGTACCTTCCACAGTTGAGAGGAATGACAGTCATCATAGAGCCGGAGAAGCCATGGGAGAGCCTCCCTAAAGTGAGACACCATTTCTTTCCTCCCACATCACGTCACACTGGAGTTGAGGGAAGGAGGACCCAGAGACATTCAGGGATTTTGGGGGTCATGGACGAGGCGGCCTTCTGTGGTTAGAGATTTGAGTTTTAGGGTCTCGGGGAAAACTGGGATCATCTTTGGAAGGAAAACCACTTGTGCAAAAAAAACAAAACCATACCAAGAGTTTATGCTTTTCTGTTGTTTTTTAAGAAAGTCCGACAGGTTTTATTTCTCTCCCATAAATAACACTGAACAAGCATCGTACAGTGATAAATATCAATATTCATCCACTGTCGGAAAAAATTCTCTGTATTACAAAATACAGTTTATGTGTAATGCACTTGATACGGGTGGGGGAAGTAATCCATTTCACAGACATCTCACAGACCCTTTAAGTAATATCACACTGTACCCGAGCCAGTACCAATACTTCACATGTGCAGTTACATCCTAGACTCAGGCCTTGCGTGGATGTCTATGAAACACACTTCCCTTGGAAATCTGTTGTTGCATAACTATATCTAAGTTAAGTAGAGCCCACCTGCAAAAAAAAACAAAAAAGCCCTCAGTGGAAAACTGCTCCAGTTACATTTCTATCTATTCATACTTAGTTCGAACACCATCTATAAAGTCTTCAAAAGCCAAATGACTCCAGAAATTCTGAACTTTCCCCCCTAGTCAATGGCGGCTGACCATGAGTTTAGGTATGTTTGTTTTCATTTATTTTTAATTAGTCACAAAATTCACGTTTCTCACCGTTATCTGTCACCAGCTATGATAACACATTAGATTTGGGGAGGACACCCCGAAGAAGACTGTCACCAAACCCTCTATGCCAGAGCTATCGGGTAACGCCTCATATCCGAACTAGCTTCCAGAAACAGAAAAGAAGCGAATCTGCCAACAGCTATCCCACCATCCCTCATCAACCGCTTATCCGATATTGGGTCACTAAGGTAGCAGTGCGGATACAAAGTTCCCTTCTCCTGGCCACACCCACCAGCTCTGACTGGGGGGATCCTAAGGCGTCCCTGGGCAAGGGTGGGGATATAAATCCCCCCCACCTGGTCCCCGGTCTACCCCGTGGCCTCCTCTCAGTTAGAACTCTTCACTGGGTGGGCGACTAAGTGGCATCCTTACTCGATGCCCATTTTACCCAACTTAAATCAAGTAAACGTTCACTTAAAGCAAGAAAATGTATCAGGACCGTAGACGACTCACATTTGACAGTAAGTATGTTAAATGCCGAACACATCTCAAAGTCTGACAAATTGCTCTCCAGGGATGATGCTAAAGCTCGGCGGCCATATTGTACGGGACGTTACACATTCATAGATGTGTCAACTTGGGTTTTTGCACCTGCTCTCCTAAAATGTACCAAATTGGCATCTCTATACGAATTTCGCTGTGCTTCCACAATGAAAAGTATAGCTCTTGATTATTGAAAGCGTTGATCTAGCCCTTAAATATATTTAGCCTAATCCGCGTTCCACACTGTTGACGCCTGTTTTTCACGTCACATCCGGCATAACGGGACAGAAGTGGACAGAAGACAGGTGGACACGTTTTATACACAAGCTGTACCTGACATTGGAATATAAATCAACATCTAATTCACTTTAACTAAATGTACTAAATCCACCTGATCTCTACAAGTGAGGGTGGAGCAACTGGCCAGACTTGGCTAAAGTCCCCCCAGCTGCTCTTCACCTCCGAACATTTATTGCTATATTCTGAGATGACAGGGAGCCTCTCGTCAGCCGGAGACAACGTGAGGACGTTCAGCACGGAAATAAATCTTACAGCATCTCGAGTGACTGACAGCATGGAATGCATTTGGATGGACATTACACGCCACTTGTGTTATTTTGTTTTTTTCGACATTTCTGAATAGAAAAAGAAACGACGGTGAAACTGGAGGAGGGGTCATTGTTCTGACGACGACAGCACAGACCTGTGTGTGTGTGTGTGTGTGTGTGTGTGTGTGTGTGTGTGTGAGAGCCGATAGAGCTAAAATGGATGATACCTATGAATAGTGAGAAATTCTGAGGCCATCTGGGCCTGGAGCAAGGGGTCAGTGATAGCCTGGAGCTAAATTAAATGTTTGACACCTGTGATGGAGGGGATGGGAGGATGTGTCAGGAAGATCCCGGGCAAGACGGATGAATAATTAAAGCTCCTCACTTCCACAACAAATACAGTCACAGCACCTTTAAAGAAAGACACCCAAACTGCTCCACTGGCCAAAACTAGACGGCTTGGTTTGCTCTGGTGCTGCAGAGCTCTTTGTGCATGTTTCTACATGAGCATGAATCAAAGTGGTGGTTTTTAGAGGGGAGTGGTCTGTGCTCAGTGAAATTGCCAGATTGAATTCAGCACAAGTCCACACCCCTGGGAAGGGCGGGACTAATTTTTTTATTTTATTTTTATTTATACCATCTCATCCCCAATCCATACTCCTAAAGTAAGGACTGCCCATTTGCTTACCAAAATACTTCCCAGGGGTTTCAAATCCAACTTTCCAGACAGTCATAGGAATGTCGATGCATACAAATCCTACTGCGTTCAACAGACCATGACTTGGGCTGTGGGAACACCTTTGAAAGAGATAATTTCCCATTACAGCCACCTCTCCCTTGGAGGGAATACATACTCAGACGGTGAATGCTGCAGAACCAGCGTTGGGTTTAGTTGAGGACTTGGTGAAGGGAGTGTTGGCCGGGCCTCCGATATATCTGATGTGTAAAAGATTTGTGATTCAATTGAAGCCAAAGCTTCTTTAGCTCATTTTGGCTCAATGTAGCTTTGATTGCCACACCAAGGAAGGCTTCATACTCCGTTTGGCTTTTTAACAGTGCTCATTTTGATGAGAATGGATTCGGAGCCCGGCTCCGTGCCTGCAGCACTATCTAGTGTGTTATCCATGTCTGTATAGAGACTGGCGGCAAAGACGCTATCTCCAGTCTATTTTCTTGGCATAGTATAACATAAAGACATAATGGCTCACCCAGCAGCAGTTTTAATGAGCAGATTGAATTCAGTGCCGGCATACTTTGTTACAACACACTCGATATCCAATCCAAATAGCTCCACCAGGGACAAGGTAAAATGACTGAAACAAATCTACCCGTTTAACTTTATCTATTTATTTATGTGGTTCTCTGCGTTTAACCCATGCTATTATAGAGGGCCAGCTGTGGCTGCTGAGGACAAGCACACTCTTTTTTTTCCTGTTGCCTTGCTCAGGGGGGCAGGTGGGACTATTGACCCTGACATGCATGTCTTTTTGAGGGTGTGTCGTGGACCCAGCTATTTTACCCTCACGTTCTTATGCACAACTGAATATGAGCCAAATTTCAAATCAATTGTGGCTTATTTCATTGACTTGGTTTATGGTTTTGAACTGGCGGTGAGGTTGTGAATCCCTCTCTTCCCACCATTATGGCCTCTTCCGGTAATGGCTGTGAACATTTCTTGTCTTTCTTTTTCAATAACATTGGTGGTCTGAGGTCCATTTTTACCCCAACAGCTTCCCCCCTGCCTCTTTCAGTCATTGGAATTTGGTCCCATCTCTCTAAAATTCCTTGTAAATACTATAGCCCATGTGTGCCCCTCCTCCAGTCCCTGTGATAAAGTGCAGACAGTTTTTTTTAAAATCCATCCTCCTCCTGGGTTTAGTCCCAGCCTGCTGTCTATCATAAACTGCTCACTTGCATCCAGGTCCATACCTGCTATTCTAAAATGGCCTGTGTTCAGCCTCTCCCCAAATACAGGCTAAAGAATCATAGAACGATTTCTAAATCTTATTTTTCATCCAGAATCCCAGGAAAAAATATCAAGGACCAAATCCTGGAGCTAATTGGGTGTGATGGCATTTTTGGTGAACTTCAATTCGGCTTTTTCCAAAGCACAGTACTCGGACTGCGTTTCATTAAGAGCGCATGCTTATAATTGTTCTAGATTTAACTGCTGCATTTGATTCCATCGCTCATGCCGTCTTATTTGATAAGTTGGAAAACTGGGCTAGCATTTCACGTACAGTTTTAAATGGGTCTCTCTCTTATCTGACTAAATGATAGGAAAACATGGTTGGTGTCAACCATCCATCCCCATAAACCTTCTCTCATTAGCATTTCTGCTTTGCACACAAATGCGGGAGACCAAGATTGCCGTCTAACTTGGGCTCTAGTCTCTATTGGTGTGGAAATATTTATAAACCTCTTTAATTGGGTAGGTGGGAGATATTTCCTCCTCTCCCAGTATACTGGACTGATGGATATTAAAATAGGTCCTACTGTTGGAGGATTCAACACTGGGGTACTGAGAGGGAGATAATGGGGGCCCAAGAGAATAAGCCCTGATCCTAATTTGTGTTTTCACAGCCAGAGGAGTAGATGAGCCAATCATTCATGCCATCTTTAAGCCATCATGGTTTTCCCCTCTTCCCCTTTTTCTTTCCCAATCCCACACATGCTCATTTTTTTTCCACCTCCCCTCCATCTATTTTCTGGAAATACAAAAACACATACATCTTCCTCTCACCCACCTGTCCCGGGGGCTGATGATTACCTTTTCCTTCTTAAGTTGGCTTCCTGTTTTTATATGGATCTAGATTGGACATGCCCCCAGTCCACGTTCTCATTCACCAAGACACTCGTGCATAGACGAACACTCTCCCAAGATGCAGAACTAGAAATCCGTCTTTCCATTCTCTGGCTCTTTGCCAACAATCCCACCATTTTGTCCACCTTAAGGCACAGTTTGCAGTCACCCCTGGATGAACCTCTGGGGTCTCCTAGACAGATTCATAGCCAAAGTGACTCTTTTGTAACGGTCTAATTGCTTTACAATGGAGCCGGCAAATGCATCGGTTCACGCCGAAGGTGTCCTCGATCCATCATTTGTTCTCGGTGGCACTAAATCACTGAAAATAGCCATTGATATCGGTCAATGAGCTGAATCCCTATCGTTTCTGGTCACTTCTGTCTGAGACCAGGATAAGACTTTTTCTATTAGTCCCACGGGTGCTCTGGGTTTTATACGAACAGATTTTCTGGTATAAGGTCCCTGTTGAGGGCAGCGTTGCCACGGGTGATAATGGAGTAGCCAGGAATGAGGTGTTCACTATATTGGCTGCAAGAGTATAGAAAAGGTTTCAAGTTGACGTTTTCAGAACGCTTGTGATCTGGACTAAAAGTCTGCCGTAGAATAGAGAATACTGTTGCTACTTGGCATGGGTGCACATGCAACGTGCACTAAAAGAGCCCATCGCCATTTATTGCATTAACTGATGTGATCAATTCAACTATAGAAACATGCAACATATAGGCAGTGTGCTAGCATCACAAATGGTCTGCTTAGCCTGACCTCATTAGCAGACCGTGTATTTGACTCTGACCAGACGATTCCAGAAATAGTGATTGTGGAAATCATTGGGGTTTGGAGATGGGAAATCTAGAGGAATGTAGTCTGTATAGAGTTCAGTGGTAGAGCAGGGGCTTTAGGAACTGATGAGCCTGATGTTGTGGGTTGGGTCCCAGTGCAGGGCATCAGGAAGGGCATCCGACTGTAATCCCCGACCAGGTCCATCTATGTCCATGTCCCACGCGGGGCTAAATGTGATGTGTGAAACCAACCTCTCTGAAGTCAATTCATGATTTAGGGTTTAATGTGTCCTTTTAAAGGGAGGTTTGCCACTTTGTGATGATTGATGACATGTCTCAGTGATGCCCTCCAGACTAAGAGACTTTTTATGGTGTAAGTTAATAGCTATGGCCATAGGTGGCACCACCTGTATTTGTCTGCCCCTGACCTCAGGGATGGATTTATGGTTGAATGGAGACAGTTGTGTCCCCTGTAATGCTCACTGTCACAGGACTGCACGAGTTCTGCCCTGAATATCAATGAGGATTTGGGTGGTTTGGTACTCACGTCAGACTTGTGTCTTTCTGACGATATGTGTTTGAGTGTGGCTCTTAGAGAGGTGTGCATCTACTTAGGCTCAACACTGCATCCACACACGCACACACACACACGCAAACATAGTGACACTACGCCTTGCATAGAGACCTACACAGCAGTGAACCGTATCCACCTGTGAGAAATTTTGGAAATGCTGGAGGAACCCTTCAGAATGCAAACAAGTCTTTTTTTTTTTTTAATTTTAATCTTTAATTGTATCCTTTGAGTCGATAATTTCTCATCAACTCACTCGAGACTCTTCACAGATATATGCACGCGGAACATAATTAACAAATGATGCAAATGCGAGGGGCTGCAGGAGCTCAGCAGTCGAGTGTATGTTTCAGGAACTGAGGAGCCAGATGCTGCAGGTTTGAACCCACCACAGGGCATCATGAAGCCCATCTGGCCTCCATCCCACACTCCATATAAGTCCATGTCCATCCCCAGTAGGTGGTGACGTGTATAATGGACCTTTTTTATTATTCTTGTTATTTTATAAACACATACACAATGGGGGGGGGGGTCTCTCAATCTTTCACTGTGATGCATAAACCATTGCTGTGGAGGAGGTGGTTTTGATGAGCGGTGTTGGAAGAGAAACAGTGATTTGAATAATCTCCCCTGCAGAATGGGACTTCCTAGGAGGTTCTTAGATGTCGGAGGTTATCATTATGGGAGGAGAGATTAACACCTGGACTCCTCACTCAGGACGGTGCGTGTTGTATTGAGGGTTGTTTAAATCCACAGGGTGTTTAATATTTACCTGTGTGTTAAGCAACAGCAGGAGGCACATCTTCCTCTTTTGGAGTCCAGATGCTACAGATGGAGGACTTGGTGCTTTCTTCATCCTTTTTTATTTTCTAAATGTTTGTCTTTTACGACAAACAAAATGACTGTTGGTGGCTATGGAAGTTTCAGTTAAGCATTTATCATAGCTCTACTGCTGAGTAGCACCTCAGGTCATTGGATACTGCCTGGCCAGTCTCCAGCTCCTCCACCCACAAACATAACAAAATACACAACGCACACCTTCAGACCATCTGTTGTGCACTATTGTTGACTGTCAACTCCTTACTGTTTGAGGCGAAGAGACTGATGTGTCAGAAAAGAGAAAATGAGCTTGCAGTGTGTTGTTGTGTAAACTGAGCGGCATAGGTCGGGAGGTAGGGCGATTGTCTAGTTGGAGGATTGGTGGTTTGATTCCCGGTTCATACAGCGTGCATGTTGAAGTGTCCTTGAGCAAGACACTGAACTCCTAATTGTTTGGGACAACAGATGAACACTAGCCTGGTGGATGAACCTGGTATATTTACATTCTAAATGCTCATTAATATGCACTGTCCATATAAAGGTTATTATTATTATTATCATTATCATTATTGCAGTGTGAGTATTGAACCACAATTTTATTGTAGAATTTGTTTTTTTGGAAACTGATGATCCGATCTGCTGACCCCTAACAGTAGTCCATGTAGTGGTGGTTGTAGCTGAAAGTTTAGTTTCTCCATCCATCCTCTGTTGTCATTTTATCATGATGGTTTTCCCCTCTGGCTTTCTGGTCTGCTTTGGCCTCTCTCATATCTACCCGTCAGTCATGCCTGCTGGGGATCAGAGAGCATACAACCAGCACACAAACCCAAAGAATGAATACAGGCGCTGATTTTTCGACATGACACAGGAGAGACTCTGTCTTCCACCAACTGTTACATCAAAGTAAAAACACATGGATATGCCATGTGAGGATGCTTTAACTCTGTGAGCACGCATGAATGTCAATATTGGCATCACAGATAGTTTCCCTCATTGTAGTTTATTTTGTGCCCTTGTGGTGAGGTGTGCATATGCAGGCATAATGCTCAACAACTTCTGGTTCATACCACCCTTCATTTCCTCTTTCTGGTTGGCTGCACTTTGTGGGAGTGCTGTATTGATCTATTGTCAGATCAAATGTTTGTCATTGGTTTTCTCTGTTGTGTTGCTGGTGTCATTCATGCTAGAGATGAATACCATATCCCCTGGACTACATGGGGGACTGGAGTATAAATCACACTCAAAAACAACATTGTCAGGAAAAAGGCATACATGTCACTTCAGTGAGTTGGTCACTGTTATAAGGTGGTGCGGTCGACTCAATTGTGCCAGGTAGATGCAGTATATACATCTGACAAAATCTTATTGTATATGTTGCTTTGGAATAGCCAAATGAGTAAAAAGTGGCAACTTAAGTCCAGGAAATATGATGATAAACTCCGAGGATGAGTTTACCTCGTTTCCAAGCTATGAATCTGAACCATAACGTGATGGAGACCTCCTGACAGCAATGTTAACAATTTGAAGAAGACTGGTTGCTTATTTGTTCACAGAAATAATTGTTTTGCCTTTAATAATAATTTGAGCAATGACTCCACAAAATAAAAAAGGGTGCAAGTACAAAAGTAGTATCACAGAAATACAAACTTTTTATGGAATTGAGATAAAATGAGACCAATCAAACATTAGATCCTGGCAAATGTCAGGGGAATAAAAAAAAATGCTGTCCAAAGTAAGCTCAGAAGCCGGGCGGGAGGGGGGACACTGACCAAAACCTGGCCAATGTAATTCTTTAGCCGAGTGACCAAAAGGCCCCGTTAAGTCATATTTCTTATTGGGTTTTATGCAACTTCTTCTAAAAACCTAGAGGTAAGATTGATGCTAGAGTAAGATATCCAGGAGAGGGATTTCTTTATTATTAAAACATCATAGAGTTAAACTCAAAGCAATTAAAAAAAGTTGTGTGAAGCTGGAGAAGAAAAATAGCAGCAGAATTTCAAAACAAGATAAGGCCGTTGAGTAAACCCTGAGGAACTCCACGGATGATGTTCAGTAAAACAATTTGGGTATTTTGTAAAGAGAAATTATCTATTGATGAAAGGAGTGATTTCTATGAAGAAACAGAGCTAAAGCCCACATGTTGAAAAAACAACATGTCCTTGATGTCAACCCATGATTTTTAGTGCAGAGTTGGGCAAGACTGCGTTTTGTTACCTGCAATACTCCAAGGAACCACTTCAATATTTCAAATGATTCATACTCGCCTCAAATCTGCTGTGTAATGAGTGTAATGATGGAGTCTGTGCTGTGTATTATTTTAGAAGCCGATTGGTATGGACAAGAAAACTTCTTTTGATCCATAATGGCTGCAAATCCTGCTTAATCACCTGTCTCTTATTCCCTAGATTAATGAAGGGGAGATGAGATTCACAGGATCTAGGTCTGATTTTAAGAGAGCTGGCTGTTTTGCTTTTAACATAATTGCAACTTGTATTTACCAGCAATCCATTGATTCTTAGGAAAATCATCAAGAAAAAAAGTTCTCATTAGCTACTCTAAAGATTGAGGTACTATTTGAATAATGATATCTCTGGGGATTTAATGTAGGAGACTTAGTCAAAAGAGCTCCAAGAGAGGAAGAGGACCTGTTTTGACCCTATATTAGGTTGTGCTGGTAGAGATGATAGGTGTGTAACTGTTAAAGAAGAGGACTAGGTGCCTGAAGGTATATGTAGAGCGTCTCGGTCATGCATCAATTATTTTTCCAAAATGTAATTTCTGGGAGGATAAATTTATCTGCATTAGTGTCAGCAGGTCACAAATGTGAGTGAATAATTCAGTTGTTATACTCAGAACCGGGACAGAAAGCTCACGTCCTCAAGTAGCTGTTGTTATTTCAGAGTAGCTTCAAATAGATCAATTTACCAGAGTAAAGCTCTGCATTGGTGTTGAGAGTATGGCTGCCTGGTGGTTTCTGATAACTACCAAAAAAGCTGGGAATGGGCCTTTTGGCATATGATTACTGATGTCGGAACACCTACTAAATGTATTTTCCGTCCATATGCCATCAACCGCTTGTCTGAAATCATGTCGCGGAGTCATTCTGGAGCCTTTCCCGATGTTCATTGGGTGTAAGGCACGGAAACACCCTCGCAGGTCCCCATTCCACATCAGGACTTGAGATCTTAGAGGTTCAGCATCTTGCTCAAGGGCACTTCAAAGTGCGCTCAACTGCTGAGCTACTGTAGCCCCGTACCCCATCTGAAAAACATATTTCCATCCAATGTTCAGCTCTTCTATTTACAATAAATCACAGCATCTGGTGCTGATCTCTGCCGGTATAGGAATGCAGAGGCAATTTCCATGAAACGACAAAACCCATGTCCCACCAGAATATGGACTTAAGAGATAAATGGTGGTAAATGAAGGTCATTGCAGTCGGTGTTACATTATTCACCTTCCTACCTCATAATACCATTTTAGGCAAGCTTTATCCCCTATCAGAGCATCAGACGGCAAAGCACCGGGTCAATTTAGAATGGTACACGGAGGCTGCAGAAATAAAGGGAGCATTAAGTCCCCTGTGAAATTCCCAGGACTGCGCTAAGCTCCCCTATCCATCACGAGTCCCAGTATGGCTGGATTATGATGCGTGAGGGTGACAAGGTGGCAGGTTTAAGGACTTAAAGCAACCCGCGGATGGATAATTGATTCCGTGTTGAGAGGAGATTGGCATTGCTTTCCTTTCTGATTGTTTCTGGTTCCAGGGATGCGTGGATGAACTTTGATTAAGACGCAGAT
>OMLC01041935.1:0-12408 GCA_900302585.1 Regalecus glesne
CGACCCATTGAGGCATGGACTCTACAAGACCCCTGAAGGTGCTCTGTAGTATCTGGCACCAAAACATTAGCAGTAGATCCTTCAACCCTTGTAACTTATTAGTTGGAGCAGCCATGGATTGGACTCGTCAGCCCAGCGCATCCCCCAGATGCTCAATTGGATAGAGAACTAGAGAATTTGGAGGCCAGGACAACGACTTCAAAATTTCACACTCCTCAAAATTATTCCTGAACAATGTGTGCAGTGTGGCAGGGTGCATTATCCTGCTGGGGCACCACAGCCGTTCGAGAATAGCATTGTGTCAAATTGATGTGTAACATGACTGGCCGGACCCAGAGAATTTCCCAGGAGAATATTGCCCAGAGCATCACACCGCCTCCCACTGACTTGATGTCTTCCCACAGTGCAGCCCACTACCATCATTTCCACAGGTAAATGGTGCAAATGTACACGGCCATTCACATGATCCAAAAGAAAATGAGACTCATCAGACCTTCCACTGTTCCAAGATCTCGTTCTGACACTCGCATACCCATTTATAGGTACTTTCAACAGTGTAGAGGTCATCATGGATACTCTGAAAGGTCCGCAGCTATTCAGCCCATACACAGCAGGGTGAGATGCACTGTGTTGACAAATCTACAAGTAACAATTATTAAACTTTTCTGTTACTTGTGCCACAGTAAATCTTCTGTATGTTAGACAAGATAGCCTTCACTGACCTCGCACATTGCTGATCCTTGGGAGGCTACACCCTGTTGCTAGTTTATGGCATCTCCCCCCTCAAACCACTGTCGGTAGGTACTCACCCACCACAGTTGACTGGGAGCACACATTAGCCTTGTTGTTTCACAGATGCTCTGACCCACTTTTCTGGCTATAACAATTTGGCCCTTGTCAAAGTTCCTCAGATCTTTACTCCTGCCTATTTTGCCTGTATCCAACAATTCAGACAAGAAGAACTGATTGTTCCCTTACCATCTAATCTACGCAGACCTTAACATGTGCCCTTCTTCAAAGAAAATCAATGTTATTTGCTTCACCTGTGAGTGGTCATGTTTTAGCTTACAAATCCTAACATGAAGCACAGTGGTCCAGTGGTTAGCACTGTTGCCTCAAAGCAAGAAGTTCCTAGGTTCAAATCCCAGGCCATCCCAGGCACTTTAGATGTGGAGTTTGCATGTTCTCCCTGTGTCTCCACAGGATCCCACCATGAAAAAGGCCAGCATATTAGGATTAATACTCCTGTTTATGTCCCTAACTAGGGCAATAGGAAAAAAAGAGTAGTTGATTCCCGGGCACTGCAGCTCCTCACTGCTCCTATACAATAATGGTAAATGCAGAGAACACATTTCATTGCATGTATGTACAATGACAATGTTTTTTCTTCATTTTCTTGAATAAGTAGATGAGCCGAACGAACAGTCTATCAGCTTTGTACATGAAGTTAAAATAATAATAATGAAAGGACAGAGGTCTTCTAGGGCTCCCTTAATTATAAATGTATGCTTGGGTGAAACTAAATTTGCTAATTCTCAAGCCAGAATTAAACAAGCAAGAAACATTACATTCTAGGGAACAAGCAAACTAAAAGCCCACCTGCAGCAGACTGGAAACCACTCTCCTGAGAGAGCTCTGGCAGCAATAGCCTAAGTTTACTTTAGAGATCAGTAGGGACACAGGTCACATCTGGCTCTTAGTGGATGGTGTGCATGCCACTGAAGAAAATGGAAGGAGTGTACCAGACCAAAGCTCAAGGAAAAGGGTGGGATTCCGGTTTCATTCTGTCTGACTAATTACGTAAGTGCATGTGGGGGAGCACGGCAGGGATATAGAGGAGACTTGGGAGCTGATGAAACAAGTTCACATCAGCACATTTCTATGTGAGTACTGCAGCATAGCTGCATGTCCTGACTGGCTGAGTTTCCAATAATGAATGTGGAGCAATGTTACTTAGTGTTCTGATAGTTTATGTTTGCTAGGTTTGTAATGATGATTAATGATTAGCTATGATCAAGTTAAATGCAAGATGCATTTTATTCTTTGTTCATTGTTTAATTGTTCATTAGGTTGCACCCTGACCTTACTTGTTGTTTTCTTTAGAGACTTGGCTGGACAGATAGCTGCATCAAGTATACTTAATATCACTGCCATTTAGTAGCACTTCCTTATGGGCATGGTGATAGAGCTATTTAAAAAAGCCTTCTGACTCATCACATTGCAGTATGACCAAATTAGGAGAAGTAACAATTCTAGGTAATCAAAATTGTGGCAGGAACATGCTGTGTCACTACCTTCCTGACCAAATCCTAGACCCTTGCTAGGGAGAGGCTTACATTTTAAAAACTGTATCCGTTTAGCCAGTTGCATTATTGAGCTCTACCCATGGCAGACAACACAAATAAAACTATGTTAGCTTTCTCTGTGTAATGTAATCCATACTCATGACATATTTAAAAGGAATAAATAAAAGAAACAAAATATAATAGCACACATGGTATGCAAGTGGCATTTCATCTGCTTCTTTCTATTCCCATTTTCCAAGCTGTGAGGCCTGGCTGTGATCCTCTGCACCCCCCCCTTCACCGATAAACAACAAATGGTTTCCCTTATAAAGATAGATTCAAACGGCACACGTAATATCACTCATAGGTTTGTAGATCACCATGCAAAAGTAACTTTTTCTCCAAGATGTCCATATTGCTACCAATGGCAAGAAACCCTGACAACGTGATTGTAAGACATCAACAGCCACTTAAAGATCCATTTCTAGTGCCAATCATGTACCTGCAGTGTCAGGCTGTTCAGGACAGCAAATATTGCAAGCATTTGATTATATCAACATATCACTTCAAGTGATACCATAGGAATAGCTCAGTGAGAAGAGCAGTTGTCTGAAGGTTGCAGGTTTGATCCCCAGTCCTGCAGAAAGCATGCTGAAGTGTCCTTGAGCAAGACACTGAACCCCTAACTGCTGCCTGGGTGCCGAATGGTGACTGCTCGCTGCTCCCATACAGTAGGATAGTTTAAATTAAATGCAGAGAACAAATTCCACCAGCCTGTGTTGTGTGGCAATAAACTGGCAAATAAAATTTAAGTAGAAGCAGGTATAGATAATGGTATACTTTATGTTTGGATTTTACTTTTGTCTTAACGAATTTTCAGTGAAATTATGTTGGAATTGTAGAGTTAAATCTGGCACTTTTGAGTAAAATATTGTCATGTCTAAAAAGTAAATAATTGTTCAGCCTTTTCAAGGACCTGTTGCATTTCTTCCAAAAGTGGCAGAGCATCTCTATAAAAGTGGTCAGAACTATATTGAACAAGTTACAATATGATTAATGTTGTTAGGGGTCATCAATATGGCGTGCTTCAGTCCGAATATGAAAGACATCAAAGGAGAAAGGACAAACAGTGGGTAGAGATGATAAAACCCACAAATCATCAACTGCTCATCTGAGTTTGGGTTGTGGAGTCATGTTGGAGCCTATCCCAGCACTAATTGGGCAAAAGGCAGGGAAACGCACTTGACGGATCGCCATTGCAGGGCTTGAGCGGTTAGGGGTTACAGAGGAGGGGGGCATCTTAACCTGTCCCTTTTGTGTATGTAAGTGCCTCTTTCCAGCACTCTGTCATTTAGCCGTTATCACTCCTGGTGCGAGACAAACAAGTCCACTTGACAACAACTTTAATAACTCCCACCTGTACCACAGGTGGCAGTATTATTCATGTTTGCGAGTTTAACAGGGAAGAGCTCAAACACCCCACCCACCCAGTTTAAAGTCCGATCAAAAGTCATCAAATAGAGGACATGCATTAAAAGCAGTTGGTGAATTAGGCCTCTTCATTGAATAATAAACTTAAAATATTTTTGTGCAGCGCAAGCACTCTTCTAAACAAAAATATTATCTGGAATATAGCCTTTGAAGAAATATTAAAAAACAATAAAAATTGAATAATGCAACTAAACAAATTATTGAAAAAAATGTGGGCAGTCAAGTTAATCTTTTGTTGAATATGGAAAAGAAACGTTCCTCAAGTTTTTGCTAAACAGCACGTGTGTCAAAGACATAGGCCTATGACTCACTCCTGAACAGCCAATCCAGGGGACAAAGCACATGACTGCACAGCAAAAGAGGAGTTCAAATGGGAAAATCAAACAATAAAATAAGAGTCAATATGATTTTTTACCTTTCTGTTACCTAAGTTTTCAAGTCAGTATTGTGTTAAGACAAACACTAAGAGTGAGTAAAAGAAGTGCACACAATCATCAGCCAAAGACCAACCTACCTCTAACGGGGGGGTTTATGCAACCATTCGCGGTGTTTTTTGCCCTTGACATTTTAAGGCACCACATAAATCAATTATAAGTATGAGAAGGTGGAATATTACACCAAAAAAATCAAAATGCCTGAAAATCACAAATCCTTGAAAGAGGATTTCCTTCAAGCTGAGGCTTTTCTTTCAAGGGAAAGGACCTCAAATTGATTCAAACGTTTCCCATGATATTTACATGACCAACGCTGCCAATTCTCATGCATTGAGCATAAGAACCGCACAAGTGAAAGAGATGTCGCCACACATGCCTTTTATCATGCTAACTGTTCATTTTCACTTCTTCTAATGTATAATTGGTGACTTTTAAGGAAAGAAACAACAGTTCATGCAACAGAAAATGGTAGAGCAGCCAATCACAATGATTTTTTGGTCGATTACCTAACTGACTGAGCATGAGTAGAGCAAGGTTGGAGGAACAAATCAATGAAGGTAAGTGCAATGGTCGTTAGTCTAATTTTATGAATTTTTCTCATGTTACTTAGGATCTGTAGGTGTAAAACTGCAGAGGTGGCTTACATAGAGCAAGGTTAGCAAAGATATTGCAGGACTTATTTCCATTATTTTATGCTTAAAAACATCATAAAATAAACGGCACCAATACAACATCTGGACATACCAAGGAGTCAACATCAATTTCTAATTGTTGTTTTCTAAAGAAACAGACTGTGGCTGTCAACAGCTCAGCTCAAATGACCTTATTCATATACGATATGTTTGGTTTGATGAAAAGTTAACAATTTAAAAAAAACAATCAGCATCAAGCATTTCCAGACTTTTGACTCGCCACCAGCACTTACAAAAGAGCACAGGAGAACCTGTCTCTGTTTAACTTTCTTGTTCTGGGTTCTAGGACAGTGAAGGTCATTTTTTTGTGTCACGATTTGTCCCCACATTGCTCGGGATTAAGAACTGATGCCCTTCCTGATGCCCTGCAGTGGGTTCAAGCCCGCAACTCTGGCTTGTCAATTCCCAAAGCGTGCACTCTACAGCTGAGCTACAACAGCCCCCCCAAAAGGATTTTATTTTACTTGTCATGATTAGTCCATTGTTGTGGGGGTGGACATGGTGCTAGATGGAGCATGGGGGACTATGATTTGATATTCTCAATAAATGTAAGTGAACCCTTGGCACTCTTGGGATCCAATACTTTTTGATAGCCAAGCACATCGCTGTGTAACAAAGAAAGGCTTACCCCGCCCCTTGGGAACAAATCTCTCTCCAAGGAACCCAAAAGTAGGCAGCCTTGATGATTATGATATACTAATCTATATGACCTTGAATGTTGTCTTTACACAATCAGTGGATAAACTCACACTCAAACATGCATGGTAAAAAACAGCTAGTTCTTGAAACAGTAAGTTGATGTTGAGGGAAACAAAAACAATACATTCTCAGTCGACACAGTTACATTTCTGTTTTACAGAATACATTTTCATGGCTTGAGAAACTACCAAGCTTTACAGAGCTGCAAGGCTCAAACGGGAAGTGAGAAATGAACTATACAACCACCATGCAGCACAGGAAGACGGGAAGGAATGTGCTTATCATTTTTTCAAGTCTCTGGAGTATTTTCACTCAGTCTGTGGCGGTGGGAAGATTTTATCCCCTTTGCCAACAAGTTAGCCTTATACAGTGGGGTTACAAGTTACGTCTGTAAGCAGTTAAATATTTGTAGCGACATTGCATCCATTTGGGAAAACCAAGAATAGCTAGGCCTTCGCAGGGCTGGGAAGGGGCAGGCTTTTAGGATCCCCCCCCACACACGCACACACACACAAGATTGTTTTTTCATCCAAACATCACTGACAATAATATTTCAGTTTTGCAAGACCAATAATGAAATGGCAATAAAAAAGTAACAACACGTGTCAAATAATGAGAGGGCCATTTCTTCTCAGGAATATGGGGAATAGATAACCGATTCGCTTCAAATGGGCAGAGCCAGTATGTGTCAGATGCTGGGATAGGCGAAATACCAAGACATACCACAAACAAACCACACACCAAAAAGAATACTTGATATAACCACAGCTACTACCATTGGTCAGTCTTCTTATGTAAGAGCAAATATTTTGGCGAGGAGAGCAGTGTACTTCTGACAAAAATGTTCTTGGCTGCCCTGGATATCTGAACAAGCAAAATTCCAGTCAAGAGCCTGTTTCTAGCTCTTCACTTTAAACTGAATTGCACTATGTTTCCTATAGTCCTTGACAGCTGTAGATATAAAGAATGGCATACTGCAAATAATAAGTCTGAGCCCATTGGAAAAAAAATCATCAATATGGGATTATGGTTAAAATTATAACATGTCATGTAGTAACATGGCAAAAGAGAGTTCACTTCGTCTCCACGTGGCTCTAAATAAGCCAGCCAAGTATACGCTTGTGTTTAAAATGCAGCCCGGTTATGTTCAAGGAACAGGAGACACCTGATTACGCTACATTTCTGTCCTGGTGACTAAGAGGCATGAGGCGGCAACCATGCCAGTTGGGGGGTTTGCCAGAAACACAGTCCAGCAATAGCAGGGGACCTCAGCTGCAACCCAATACACATTTCTGAGCAGATCCAGTTTCAGCTAGGGGATGATAGTCCTCGTTGGCCACACCGAGCCCCTTAAATAACAAATTGAGATTTTCAAGTCAACCTGGATTTGATCCAAAAGGTTAGACAAGTCATCTTATAAGAATGCTATGTATGCAAGAGGGAAAACATTGTGCCTGATTTGCATATAGACACTCTCCTTATGCTTAAAGAGGCAGTGGACAACTGTTTAGCTATAATTTATCATTATGAAGTAAATGGTGATTGCATAGTGTAATGGCTATAGAATAATGACACCACTGGGATTTAGAGTGGTTCTCTATAAATTTCATTTTCACTATGCAATTCTGTCTGCCATCAGGTATGACCTCACGGGAAAATCGGGGCTAAATTTATAGCACACAGATGTGTCAAGCAACAACCAAAAAAGGCATAGGATAGCAGTTTTGTTTTACTCAGTAGTGATTGCTAGCAATCCCTGCTATTGGAAATAGCATATTGCTGAACAAGGAGAGACAGTGGAAACTCTACTCGAAAAGTGAAAAATAAACCTGTTGATAGAGAAGACAAAGAAGCAGAGTGATAGAAACGGAGGTAAAACAAGTATGAACCTCAGATGGCCATTTGCTCGATGGGGAGAGCTGCCTTCCCATTGCCAGAACAAAGTGTTCACGTAGATACAGGTTAGCCATCACTTATAATTTGGTTAAGTGATAGTTAAGTCAGTTTTATTTTTACAGCTCATCCATCCATCATCAACTGCTTATCCATAGTCAGAGTGCAGAGCCATGCTGGAGCCTAGTATGCTAGTTCAAAGGTAGGGTATTCATCTGGTAATCAGAAGATAGGTGGCTCAAACAGGGTTAAAAACAATTAAATTGTCTCATATCATTGGAGAAAGCTTGTCAAGGTGTCCTTGAGAAAGCCACTGAGCTCCTAAGTGTTAAACCACTGAGATGGAGTGGTCCAAGGTGTTTCCCCACCTTTCACCCAAAGAGTGAAGGGATTTTTTTGTATAGCCAATTATCACAAATTAAAAATGTGTCTCTGTGGTGCCAACTGAATATCACAGATTGTGAGGACAGAAAAACTTGAAACACATCGATGTCAATCCATACCTCATATTGTATTTATGCATAATGCTCTTTACGATATGGTTTGAAGAGGAATTTATTATGGTTTCATTTATATTCTTAATTTAGTTTTCCTCCACAATAACCATGACAATAAGAACGTCCACTAGTGATACTACATATGAAGTGGTCAAAGGGGTTAAAGTAGAGACACTAATGATTCATTAATCTCACTTAGCCTGAAAAGCTTTTCGGTCTATTTTCAATTCAGTGTTGAACAGACAATTACACCATGGGAAATCACGCCTGAAATACAGCAGATCAAACATACTATACTAAGTGTGAACTATTGATATGAACTGCAGTGTTAACTGCAGCCGAGAACTTGTCACGAAGCTACTTTGCTTTAACGACAGAACACTGCACAACCATAAGTGATCCACAGCAACCTATCCTCGTGTCACCTACAGCTTTTAAAACCCAACTGTTAACACAGACCACCTGAGGAGAAAAGGTTCTGGAGTTTGTACTGCTAGGCAACAGACCACTTATTTGCAGCATAAATCCATTTACATTAGATGGTCAACTGAGTGGTGAAGCTGGGCAAAAGAGAACTTCAGATGTAAGAGCCAAGATGGCAGCCCCTTCGTCGGAAAACCATTGCCCATTCCAGAGCACACGGCATCAAAAACTGAAGACAGCCATCCAATCAACCACTTTTAAAACAGGTTTAAATTAATGTCCGATATTAATGTCAGAATGTCAGGCTGGGAGGACTGAATTGCACAAATTACGGGCCACAGTAGTTCAGTGGTTGAACATCTCCTAGTCAGGAGTCGTGGGTTTGATCCTGCCGCAGGATGTCAGGAAATAGTATTCCAGCCTTAATCCCCCATGCTTGGTAAATGTGAGGCACACAGTGTAAAGTGCTCTGAGTGGTTGCTAGACTAGAAATGAGCCAATTAATTTTTACCAATTAACCTAAATGGATGTCACCCTTTGACAACCGGGATATTGAGATCCCCCTCCCAAAAGAAAGTCCAGTTAAAACAATGATACTTTTTGATATTCCAGTTACAGGTGGTGTTGTTTTAGCAGTTGATATCAAGAAGGCTCTAGTTTTAGCTTAGAGGAGTAATGCTTGAAAGCTACATAGGTTGGCTGCCTGTTGCTAATTATAGCACTCTAATAGGAGAATGTGTGTGGGACAGAGGAGCACAGAGACTGGATCATCTCATTCTCTTATATTATACTATCCAGAACTAAGTGCATTTAGCAGAGCCAGAAAGAGTTCCAGATTTTCAAGCAGAGCCCTACAGCAGCGCTGGTGTCTTGTGATACGACGCTCATGTGTAACGTTACACATGCATTGGCTGGGTAATAAGTTGGTGTGAAATTCTGAGATAATGTTGTTAATGTGACCTACAGCAGCCAGATCGGTGTTACTAACTGGGCTGTCACAGGCTGTCATTCAAATAAATGCTTAACATTGTCAAGTTTCAACTAGATATTTTGTATATACTATACTCTACATATACTAGAATGCTGTCATGTCCATCTAACTCAAGTATCTAGGTAAGTAACCTGTTAACAGTCATTTCAATACGTCTTGATTCATTATCTGCACCACTGCTTTTTATCACCTCTTATATTCCCCTGTATGTTGTCAATCCTTGTATATATAGTTTCTGAAGATTGCTGTGTAGTCATTCTATGTGCAGTACCTGTGTGAGCCATGAAACAAAGTCAAATTCCATGTATTTGAAAAAGTGCATGACCATTAAACCGTTTCTGATGGTAAACAAATGCACTTTGTAATCTTTCATAGCAATCACTAAAGAGCCACATTCCATGAGGTTTTCTCTCAAAACACCTAAAGCTGATATGGATTCTACTTTAACATGTGGCATGCAGCACCACCGGGTGACATTAGACCTGTCGCTGCCTTGATAGTGCTTATGGCTTCAAGAGATTAAATCTCTTTAGCCTGGAGAGATGCAATGGGTAGAAAATAGACTGGATGTCAATAGAAATTCTACCAAGCCTTTGTAGTTTTAATGCTTCCAATAATAGCCTGATAACAATGTCAGTTTACTAAAATCTAAGCAGCATCAAGCAGGGTCACAGTCGGGCAATGAATTAGATGTGTGACATATGGAAAACTAAGGACAATCTTTTCATAGTTATAATTTCATCAAGTTTCATCAAGTTGTGGAAACAATATGCTCTATTCCTCCCACCAATATCTCAGTCTATCTCTGCTGACTTACTCCTACAAGAAAAAGACAGAACAAGGCATACCCTTGTGGCCAATACAAGATGAATTTGCACTTTGCATGTCCTGTTTCTCTCCAATTTTAATTAGCTATAACTGGGATGACACTTTGGACATCTTCTACAATTCCACTTCAACCAGCAGTTTCCTGGCTGTGTATGGAGACAAAATGGGTGTCCCCTTTCCCCCACAGTCTAAAATCTGTACTTACTATCTACATACATCTTTACAAATCACCTACCAGCAAAAGCCAAGAGCATCCAGGTATTCATTCTAAATGAAAATGACGTCAGCTGATCACAAAAACATTGAATCAGTTCATCTGAAGATGTTTATTAAAAGAAACATTTTGTCACTCATACAAGGGGATATCTTTAGTCTGAGCTAACTACAGGCATCCTCATCTTTATAAACAATACAGTTAAATAATGACTGAAACCAATGGTGGTGATGTTACTCGCTCTATTTCTGCAGCCTGCAGGCATACCTACCAATGAAACTAGCTGATGTGGTTTGAATAGCAACTTGCATCATCTAGAGTCAGATCAATATATTAGTCTTGCGCTGTTGGTAATGGACTCCTCGACAACAAGGTGCTATTGGCCAGAGAGGTTTTTATGAACTATAATTACATGAGCAGGAAGCAACTCTTAATCTAAATGTGCTTGTTAAAAGCATGTTGCATAAACATGACCTTATACACTCCAGTCTGTGTTTAACTCCCGATACGATTAATTTTAATTTCTCCCGCTAATGTAGTCAGTCTTTTTTTTAAACAGACGGAACCAAACAGCAATTTCAGGAAGAGTTTAATAGTGATTCAAAATGCTGGTATCTGCATAACGCTAATCTCCGCAGTAACAATTGAACTATTTCAACAGCGAACAGCACATTTGTCAGTCACATTGTTAAAATAGAGAACATGACTCAGGCTGTCAATGGCATAATGGGTTGACAAACAGATTTTAAAGAAGCTCAATGTCAAATGAAATGACAAGGCTCTTGATTCCTCCAATGATTTCAGCCAGGCCAGATAGATGTTCACTTGAATAAATGATCACAACCATAGTGAGTACAAGCTGCATACCAAGAACACAAATCTGGTGTTAAATATAAGGCTAACGACTTTCACAACAACAACACTTTCATGTAAGTGAATCAGGAGCAGGATTGTGGGATGAAAAAATTGAGCATATCCTACAATATCTATCACATTGAGAACAGATTTCAACGGGTCAAATCGAAAAGGGAGGGATGGCCATTTCCCTCTGCTACAATTGATTTTATTCCTTCTTTTATGTAACTATATGTTGTAATAGTATACAATTTGCTTCAGCAAAAGCTTTATTCACACTAATGAAATTGGTATAAATATCTCACAGGTATTCAAAATGAAGCAGCAGTCAAAACAACACACAGACAGATGTGAGACAGATAAACTGCATGTGTAGCAACCCAAAATGAAACCAGCCTGATGCATACCACAGATAGTTGCCTACATCAAGCCTTTATCCAGCATATTATGAACCAGTTAGCCACAGGTCCCTTCTAGACGATTTACCTTTGCCCAATAAACTGCCAAAGAAACTAAACAGCACAGCAAGCATTTCAGCCACCTGCCATGTCTGCATCTTCACCAACTGTGGTACAGCCTTCATCTTCAGCCTACACCAGTCTCACATGACTCAACAAAGCACATTATCTGGCGATTCATTGGATAGCTATGCACCATACAACTAGCCAACCATTATTTTCTAGGGGAAAAAAGAGGAACAATACCATTTCATCCTTGCTAGCCTCACAACTGCTAATGGAATGCAATAATAATGCATCAATATTGGACCAGAGAATTAATACTGTTTTTCCTTGCTGTCAAGTGACAATGCACTCTCCCTTGCATGCTGGCCTATGTGGATCAACCTGAATGTATACATACCCCTTATGGTAGAATGTTCTATGACTTCAAGATTGAGTTATACACCATGTTAAAAGGAGTTCAGCCTTGCAAATGTGGCCATGACCAGCACAGTATAAACTCTGCAAGTCTGATCTTACACCTGCATGAACCAATTGTAGTTCCAGATTATTTATATATTTCTTTAAATGTGACAGGAAAATATCAGGACAAGTACTCTTAGCCAAGCTCAACCAACTAACGTGGCTTTGGTGAGGGGGGGGGGG
>OMLC01041935.1:12428-29930 GCA_900302585.1 Regalecus glesne
GGGGGGGGGGGGTCACCAGAGAAAGCAAAACTACAAGGACGCAGCAGCCAGACAGTGCACTTTCACTGCAAATAAAATGCAGCATCAACACCAAAATCATCAAAATACATAAATAAGCCTTTGTATACTAGTGGCACCTTCTTAATGTTTTCTTACCATGACCTTGTGAGCACAAATGTAATACAAAGGCATTGAGAAAAATAGAAGAAATGAAGATGTGTTCAAAAAAACAAACCTAACAAATCACATTATGTAACAAGGCAAAGAAATTTCATACAGTCATAATGGACTATGAAGAACTCAATCTGCCAGCAAATGTGGCTATGACCAGGACAGTACGAACTATGCAAGTTTGATCTTTCACCTGCATGAACCAATTGTTGTTCCAGGCTATTTCTATCTTTCTTTAAATGTGACAGCAAAATATCCGGCCAAGTACTCTTACCCAATGTGCTCAGTTCACCTGGGGAGCGGTGTGCTTGGTTTTAAATAACAATACTTTCCCCTTCCCCAGTATATGAAGCCAACGTGTACCTTCTGGTGGGAAGGAGGCATCCTCTCTTGCACTCGATATTGACTTTCTTGTTTTGCGCAAATGTGATGTAACTAGGTTAAATATCACATGGCCCAGTGTTCAAATAGAGGGTACAACATCTCACAATGATGCTAAGAAACTGACTAAATCAAGAAGACATGCCAATAGCTACAGCCCATGTTCCAACAGCTGCTGGAAACGAGCCTTATAGGGAAAAGCATCCCACCCCTGGAGTCTCGGTGTTAGAGTATGAGTGAATGGATACAAACAGCAAACGCCCTATGCCGTATTCACTAAGCCACGACGGTTCGCTCACAGAACCTTCTACTTAACAGGAGGTACTAGATGGTACAATAAGTGCTCCCATAGCATTTGATGAATCTTTGTGTCAGAGTAAATAGTTTAGACAAGTCAGACTAATTTCTTTCAAAGAATTTGCCTGTGGACCCATGTCAAATCGATGCCGAGCAATAAAAAGGTAAATGCTTTCAGGGCCCATCTAGCATAATTTTGCAGGCAAAATTTGTTCATAGATTATTTGGGCTAGTGCTTCAATTGTAGTATTGTCACTTTTTGCTTGTGCCGTGCTTCCAAAAGCAGGGACTATATTGCCTCTGACTGTCAGAGTTTGAGCACAAGTCACTGTGGCATTGCATTCAATGAAGGAACACAGGGTGAGGGGAGTGTCCATGGGTGTTATACTGGACAGGAATGTGATCCTCCATAAGCTGCTGGAGAACATTGTGTGTTGGTCTAGACAGACAACACTACAATCATGAGATATATCAAAAGGCAAAACTGGTTAGGATCTAGAACTACAGCTTATAATTATTTTCAGTATCATTGAATCTAATCCAGTCTATTGGGTTTATTTTCAAATCCCTGGGCTTGGCCTGTAAATTATTCAATTTGGATATCATGAGGATTTCCATGAATGCTGTTGAAAAATGTCAGAATGTTCCTTGGTCTCTATACAAGTGGTGTAGGTTTGGGATGTGGTATATCAAGTAAGAGGAAACCTTCCTTTTCATTGTTTTCTAGCAGTGAACACATTCTCCTTTTTTTCTTACACAATCTACCGGGAGGAGGAGTGGCTTTTGCCACTATCAAGTTATATAAAAGTGTTAGTTAGTTCAGCATGACATATAGGCTTTGAGGACAAGATGGGGAATTGACACATTTGTGTGTTGGCCCATTGAAGGACATCAGTGTAAATTAACCACATCTGGATTCTGCCCAAGATGGCCTTTACTTTATTTCACCTTCTGAACCACAATGATGCAGCTTTGAATACTCTGACCTCCACAAAACAAGTGAGCATAAACCATGCCCTCCAAAAATATCAGGCATGCAGGCTTTGGGAGTAGGTCCATAGCCAAACCCAGTCTATATTCTATAAGTGACTGGATACTACCCACCAACTGGGCTAGTGTCTCCCTACTCTGCTGCACTCTTATGAGTAAAATTGTGAGTTTTCATAAACAGAACAAAAAATTGTGGAAAACCTGACCAGCTATTTATGTATTGTGCAAACTTTCTCCATGCAGGGACTCGCCCACTAGATACTGAGGACTATTGCTTTTGGCCTACAGTAGCTTGGGGTTTTGCATGGACTCGTGGGCTCTCTTAGGAAGAGTTTTGGATTCACAATTGATGCACCATTGCAAGTTGAGCTCTCACTTCAGTTTTGTGTGGTTTCGCAAACTAGATGTCAAAGCTCTTGCCGCTCTTTGGCTTTACTTGGTAATGAGTGCAGCAGCAAAGAACCATCTCCTTCATTCACGATATGAGAAAGTAATAGTTTTTTTAAAGATGGCTATGAGAGTATTAGGAAGTCAGCATTTTTCAGCGAGAAACAAAATCCGCAACTCAGTAGAATTTAGGGTTTATTTGCATGTGCTTGATTCTCTGCCATGAGTGAGTGTCTTACCGAACCACCCTCCTTGCTTGTGAAGTGAGGAAGAAATGGGCTGGTTCTGAACGATAAGTGACACGGTGTCAGCACCATATACTGCAGGGTAGACTCCGTTCTTCCACACCCTGTAATGAAATTGGAGCTTTGGATGAGGTCAAGCAAGAGGCGTTCCCTATGAAAGACACTCATGCTGCGTTCAAGACAACTCAGAACTGGGAGGAAAAGGGAAAAAACAGAGCCCAACTTGTGAGGAAAGGTCATTCAAGTCAGAAATATCAGGGATCATTTGTGAGGTCACTTTATCTGACATAAGTATCAGTGACGTCACAGTAAGAAAATTTGAAACAAAAAAATGCCAATGTTTGTACTTCACGTTAAGAGGGGGAAAGTTCTCTAGAAACACGTGAGTGCAATTTGGATGTGTGATAATTTGTCACAAAAAAATGCCATGGATTACATAACAACACGTCTGAAATCATCCATTTTGTTCCTTTCTTCCCTAGTAAATAAAGTTGATGGGGATATGTCGAACCAGTAAATGTGCCACTTGAAACGTCCAATTTCCAAAATGTCTTGAATGCAGCAACATACAACTCGAGAGAATCGGATTATGCAAGTTACCCCCCCCAAAAAAACATATTGACATTCATTATAAACTGAACTTATTGAGAAGTAGCACATCAAACACGATATCTTAAGTAAAACAAAAACTAAAAGTTACTTGAGAGAAAAGTCTCAACTTAACACTTAAACTTAACCCCAGACAAAGCATCGGAAATGAATTTGGGCGAGTGGCAGCAGAACGTCCGCCTTAGTCCCGCTGTAGGGGTGGGGCAACAAGCATACACTGTGACCGTTAAAGGCAAAAACCCTTGCGATATAAAATGACGTGGTTAAAGCCTACACTTAAAAAAAAACATTGTCAAAATCTACATTTCTTCCATTTCTATTCCCCTAGCCGTTTTGATCGACACAGAGTTAGCGGTATCATGAAGGGTGTAGGTCCGCCCGGCTCAATGGTAAACCACGTATGCACGTCGTGGTGAGAGCTGCTGTCACATCGCAGAGCCTGGAGGAGGGGGGAAAAGCCTCCACGTAAATTGCTGGCCTCTGTGTTAAACTGTGATTAGTGAACTTCATTGCGGGATTTATTTAAAACCCCCGTTTCATTTTCCTTGCACACGCCGCCCTCATAATACCCGAGCGCTTCACGACAGGTAACGTTTCCTGTCGTTTAGGAAATGGTATTGACGGTTGTCTTCCAGTCGAGTGGAAATACAGTTATAACAAAACGTCAACCAAACCAACAACTTTTTGGTTAAACGTTTCCTGTGGGGTGGTCGGTAGCAATTTGACTGGCCTAACTACACTGACAAATTGGTGCATAGTCAAACAAGCTTCCGACCCCTAACAGTTCCGTGGTTATTTCCATCTACGTAACAGCATTTCTTAGCATGAATCTTAACATACTGCGTTTTCCTTCCATTCTCCGAGGACGGACAAAACTAAGGGCAGCGTAAGAATGTGTTGGCATAGCCTCCCCCAAAATACGACCGCTGCAAGTCTTGCACAGACTCGCAGTCTGGCTCTCTTAAATGCCATTGTCTCCTCGTAAAGTCGCTGTAGTTCGTCCGACTTTGAAAATACCCAAGACGAAAAATGCAACCAAACCCACAAGTTACGTTGAGTAAAACGCGTATCGCAATCTTTCTAAACACAACGAACCAACCGCGACCCAGCCACCACTACCAGACTACAACACAGCGTTATTCATACTTGTTCAAACCATCATCTTAAGCCAAGACACTCTCTTTAAATGTTCAAACGACGTGAAGAATTTATTTAAAGCTTCGTCCAACAGAAGCTTCAGGTTTCGACGTCTCCTTCACAGGCCGATTGGACAACGGAAATAAGTGGTGTTGTGTGTTTTTTTTCATCTGTTCAAACCCTACCTTGAGATCTTCTACAATTTCATGGCGAGCAGGCAGTCCTCAGAAAGAGAAGTTAACATGAAGACCGGCAGTTCCTCTTCTCAGTAGTAAAATATCCTGCTTGTTGAGCAAATTTCCAAGTGGCCAATATAGTGGATGTATGTGAGAGAGCTGAGGCGGTCTGTGTGCGTGTGTAAAACGGGGAGGGGGAGATAAGCCTGCGGTGGGAAAAGGAAATGCGTCATAAATGATGGACACGGTGTTGTGTAGTCCGTCCCGACATCGGCAACGCGACGAGTACGACTACAAGTGTAGGTAGGGGGTAGACACAAGTCGACACATCATCTAACCCCCTTAAAACGCTTCTTTGCTATGGATTGAGCTTACTTTGTAGACGACATAAAGTTTGTGAGAGCGGGTTAAAGACGTCCAAGGGCCTTCTTTTATTCTGTCTGGTTAAACATGTGGAAAGAAGTCTGGTCTTCGGTCCTCTCACTTGATTGCTAAATAAACATGAGGAGTGGACTCGGTAGAGTGCAGATCGATGTCAGGCGTATCTTCACTCCTCCGTTGCTTGGGATTAAGAAGGGGGAAATAGCAGCGGATGAGTTAGCACTCAATTGCAGCATAAAACAAGCTTTTCTAAGGTTTTGAATCACCGTAACCACGAGGTCCTTGATCGCAGTTGTAATGTTACACAAAAATCACTAGGCTGACAGGCCCGGTAGCAAACGAGATTACCCTCGAACATATATAATCACAAGAACAGAAAAGCTATCCGATTTTCCTGCCATCATGGACCCATAAAACTGGCCTCTCATTGTAACTTGCTGGCATGTTCATTTAATGTGTACAGATGATGGGAAACTGTTTTTCTAGGACCTACTGTACTCCACTCTATACACCCCAGCTGTGGTGAAATTATAGTAAAGCAAAACGAAAAAGCTATATGTAGCATGTAATGATCCATTAAGAATCTTACTCAAGCTTCCAAGAGGGACAAGTGCCAGTCATACATTTATGACTAGTGACATTGCCACTTTCCACGCTGTGTGGAGGAATTCCGAGTGCAAATTTATGTTTGATTACTTAATTTAAAAAATAATAATGATGATTTCAACTGAGTCTAAACAAAGTGACACAAAGGTGCTCCTCTTGTTTCTGGAAACATTGGAGCTAATTTCTGTTAGGTTTTAATCATTGTGAATTCATGAAATCTTGTTTATAGCTGTATTTTTTATACTGTCCTGTGCTTTATTTATATTGTTTTATCCATCCACTGTCAACCGCTTATCCGGGGCCAGGTTGCAGAGGTAGCAGATTTCAGCCTGGAACTACAAGTTTCTTTCCCTTGCTACATAATCCACCTCTGACTGGGGAATCTCAAGGTGTTCCCAGAGCACCATGGAGATATGATCCCTCCACCTGGTCCTCGGTCTACCCTGTGGCCTCCTTCCACCTGGATGTACCTGGAACACCTCATTTGGGAAGCAACCAGGTGGCATCCTCATTAGATTCCCGAACTACCTCAACTGGCTCCTTTCTACTTGAAGGAGCAGCGGCTCTACTCAGAGTCCCTCACAGATGACTGAACTTCTCATCTTATCTCTAAGAGGGACACTAGACACCCTCCTGAGAAAACCCATTTCAGCAGCTTGTCTCCACGATCTTGTTATTTATATCATGAGCCAACTTTCATGGCCATAGGTGAGAGTAGGAGCAAACACTGACCAGTTGGTAAAGTTTGGTAAAGGGAGCGCAATACCACTCCAGAAGCTTCTATTCTCTGGTCCAACTCACGCTCTATCTTCCCCTCACTTGAGAACAAGACCTTGAAATACTTGAACTCCCTCACTTGGGGTAAGGACTCCTTCCCTACTCAGATTGGGAAATCCTGCTTAGAACCATGGTCTCAGATTTGGAGGTGCCGATCCTCATCCCAGCTGCTTCGTACTTAGCTGCGTACTTGGTCCAGTGAGTGTTTAAGGTCTCAGACTGATGATGTCATCAGAACCACATCATCTGCAAAAATCAGTGATGGAATCCTAAATCCACCAAACGGCAACCCCTCTTTTCCACAACTACACCTCGAGATCCTGTCCATGAAGATCACAAACAGGATAGGTGACAAGAAACAGCCCTGGTGGAGACCAACCCCATCAAGAACAAGTCCAACTTACTACCTAGAACTCAGACACGACTCGCACTTTGGGCATAAAGAGATTGGATGGCCCTGAGTAGTGACCCCCTCAGCCCATACATCCACATCCCACCTCCCATAACATCTCCTGGAGGATCCAGTCATAAGTCTACAAAACCCAGACAGACAGGCCCCCTCCAGGATCCCAATGAGGCTAAAGAGCTGGTCCATTGTTCCATAGCCAGGATGGAATCCACATTATTCCTCTTCAATCTGTGCTATTGTTTTATATATAGACCTTCTTTTCTGAATAAAGTGAAATTTGATGGATTGATAAAACTTTTGCACAGCGTCTAAGTGAACTGAATACACACACACACACACACACACACGTATGAAACTGATAGGAAAGGTCCCTGTTGACCCCAGACAACTTGACCTCACCATCACCTCTGGTGTCATAACTGTCCACATCAACACTACTTATCTACACTCTCTGATTGGAACTTTATTTACTTCTTTCTACAATCTATCCCACTTTTGAGCAAGCTTTAGTTTCTATACATGGATTGTTGGTTGGGTGTTTGTTTTATCCTCCCCTTCATCAATGTATTACTTAAGTCTGTGTGACCAGCAGCTGTTACATATTATGTTCTAGATTTGATGTCTCTCTTACTGTGCTTTCCACTTTTTTTTGCTGCTGTAACACCGTAATTTTCCCCTGTGGGACTAATAAAGGAATATCTTATCTTATCTTATCTTAAGATAACAAGGCACATGGAGCTGCAATCTGTTTAGGTCACAGGGAAAGGTATTCCCTTTGAAACAAGATCTGGGAAGTATTTACGCCTCCCAGGCAAGTTTCCGTGTTGGAACTTAACGGCTTCCTTACATTAAGCACCAACAAGCAAGGCATCAGACAAGGACGTCAAGGGTCAAGCGGGATTTCAACTTTACTGTAAATGATCATGGCTGAACTTTGCTTTAGTAGTTTTAACGTTGTGAACATGAAGGATGGAAAACATTTGTGTGTGGACAATCTGAATATTTGTACTACAACGTATTTCCAGTAAGAGATGCGTTTCTGGTGTTTGAGACTTCATGACAGATGCCCAAACAAGGACTGGAAAAACGCTCAATTTCTCTGGTCCGTCTACCCCGCGTAGTTCCTCGTCGACGTCAAAAAAGGAAAAAGGGATCATCGGCGTTCATTTAAATAAGACAAATGCTGCCACCTAGTGGTTAAATACAACTATTACAGATGTGAGGGATGATGAAAAACAAGGCTTTCAACTATATGGACTGTCTTGATGCATGCTCAGTAATCTAGGTAAGGGAAACGCAAAAAAGAGGTGAATCGGTTCAACTGGAGCAGAAGTTTATTGAGAAACATTTCATCACTCCAACAGCATCCCCATTCATGAACAGTACATCGATGCCACACCCCACTAGGCCGGGTTCATATCCAAGCTGGGTCATCAACTGCACATTTAGTGGCAATGAGCACCATTCACAAAGGATTGGGGAATACCTGGAATCACAGCACTGTAAAGAGCGAACGACCATCATTGAATATGGGTGGTGGCCTGAGTGCACGTCTGTCTGTCTTACAATGCTGTGATTGCAGGTATTCCCCAATCCCTTGTGAATGGTGCTCACTGCCACTGAACTGTGGGAGAAGATTGATGTCGGTGGTATCACCGGACAAGGATTTTTTTTGAGTGATTTACATTCATAAACTCATGAATATATAAACTATTACCCTAACCCCCTGAGGCTTCTGCAGCATGATCTAAACCAAGCATAACATTTAACAGGCTTGTGTCTTTAAAAAGTGCAAGACCAGGTTTATATGCGAATTTAATTCTTGGGGGAAATCTTTGAGAAACAAACAACTTATTTAAGCATAGATAACATACTTGTGGTTTACATGGCTTGTATGTTACAAAAGCATGGAGGAATATCCAAAATATGGTGCAGAACTTTTTCCACAAATCAAAGAACTGATTAATAAATAATTGATGTCAACATAAACGGGAAATTCAAAACTTTCCAACACCCAACTGAAACAGAAATTATTTGCTTGAAACATGTATTAATAGAATGAGAGAACCAATACAAATGAGGATTTATTTCACCTCATGTCGAGGAGCATCAACATGGCAAACAAACGTTATCAGTAGATGAATAGTCTGCAACAATAAACTCAGTCTGTTCGAAAAATGTCCTACTGGAATTATTTACATACAGTGTCTTCTGAAAATCTTCAGATTACATTAAGTTTAGAAAAGTAGAAGTTTACTGTTTTGTTTTTTTCCAGTCAAGACTGTTGGAGTAGGCAATTATACCAATTCCCTAAGGAAATAAATTACAGCTTTGGATAAACTGGTAAAACTGAGTGCCATCTCTGTTAATCCATCCATTGTCAACCGCTTATCCGAAATCAGGTCGCGGGGTAACTGGGGCCTATCTCAGTTCTCATTGGGGGAAAGGTGGGGATACACCTTTGAAGGGTCGCCAGTCCATCACAGGGCAACCATCAACGTTAAATTACTCTTCACTAATCAGGACTCTGAACAAGGACAGTTTCTGTTCCACAGCACATTTATGATGTATGTATAGTGCTCTGTAAAGGATATTTTAACAAATAATTAAAAGTAGAATGCTTCACAAAAAATGTCCTTGATTAAATAGATACGCCTCGAGAAAAAAATGCACATGATCTGTACATTACTTTCTCAAGAGGATGTCTCAAGTGAAAACCTTGAGAGATGTTGGATATACTCGGGTGTAAAAGAGTAGTCTCTCACCCTTAACTGAATGACTATGACAAGAGGCAAATTCATTCTACTCTTCCAACTCAGTTAACTTGGGTTTTGGTTCATGGATAGAAGATTCCATTCCAGGCAGAATAGCTCCTCTCCGGGCAGCAGTCTCAATTTTCTGCACTAGCTCCACATCCCAGGGGTGTGTAACAAAGCTGAGCACTTTACCACCTTCAACACTCCCTGCCCTCCCAACCCTCCCTGCCCTGTGGATGTAGTCTGTTTGAGATTCAGGGAAGTCATAGTTAACAACCAAATGGACCCGAGATGTGTCCAGGCCACGTGAAGCAATGTCAGTGCAGACAAGAACATCCACCTTACCCTTCTGGAAGGAGCGGAAGATCCCAGCCCGAACAGTAGCAGGCATCTCCCCTTGCAGGCGAAGGTGTTGGATCCCCATTTCTTCCAGAGTGAAACCAAGCCAGTTCACGGTTGGGGCCTTGTTACAGAACACCAGAACACCAGTGCCGGGTTTTTCCTGTTTATACAGCTTAAGTGCTTCATGAAGCTCGAGGATTTTGTCAGCACCTCTTACTTTCAGGAAATTCTGTTTGACATGGGGCATGAGGAAATGCAGCATCTTGCTCTTGAAAGTAAAAATGCTACCAAGGTCAGTTACTTGGCTTAGAACCTCCCCCACACCACCAGGGAATGTGGCCCCCACCATCAGCAGCTGGGCTTTATGCCCAAGGCCCCGTGTTTCTGAGGGGTGTCTGGCAACATGTGTGTAGGATAGGATATTCTCTAACAGAGCAGAAAAGCTAGCATCGAACATGGTGTCAGCCTCATCTATCACCAGGAAGTTCAAATCATTCAGGTTTAACCAGTTTCTCTTTAAGGCCTTTACAAGAGCACCAGGGGTGGCCACCAATATATCAGGGGGAGACCCTTTGAAAACCATCTTTATCTGGCCCACACCTTGCCCTCCACCCACTGTCTTTGTCAGCATACCAAATGGGGCACACAGCGTCCTGGAAACAGCTCCCACCTGGTCAGCAAGTTCCCTGGAGGGCACAAGTATCACTGAACTAATCTTCCGTGCGGTGTCAGTTATATCTTCTGTTTCCTTTTGGACTTGGAGTCTATGAACGATAGGCAGGAGATAACTCAATGTTTTGCCACTGCCTGTTTCAGCAGCACAAAGAATGTTTTGGCCTTGCAAAACTTTTGGGATAGTGCGAAGTTGCACCGTTGTTGGATAGATGATATTCATATTGTTCAAAACATCCACCAGCACCTTGCTGATATTTAGGTTGCTAAATGTCACAGTCTTTCCGTCTTCAACATTTTCCTGTTGCTCCTTTTCAGTAATAAACGGTGCCATACTCTTGGTGCTATTGATGGCGAAATAGTCACCAAAAGACTTATTGTGTTTCCATCCCTTAGAAGAGAGGCAGGGCTGCTCAAACTTCCCAAGTAAGTAGCCTGCTGACTGGTTCAGCCCAGGGTTCTTGCTCTGGATGAGGAGTTTGCCGGCTTTGATGGTCCTGATATGGTTTTTGCCACGCACCTGCTTAACGTTTTCAATCCGCTTTTGCATATAACGTGGAATACGAATCACAACAGTGTCCTCAGACGTTCGTGTCTGGCAATAACGAATTTGACTAACAGGTGTGTACACACGAAACATGCCCGAAGTTTTCAAAAGCCAAGGAGAGTAAATTTGGATGGACGAGAGACTCCTCGACACAACTACGGCCAAATAGCCAACCTTCATAGGATTCATATTTACTGAACTGATTCGCTTACACTTCTTGAACAAAAGTGTCAAAATATTTCCTTACACGCGGATATAAATCTTTCTCATTCGGACTTTGAGAACTTACAAAAACAAAATATCCAGACATGCAAAAGAGCTTGGCTAAACCCTTTGACTTTTGCGTACCTCGATTGACTGTGATAGCCTGCGGAACCATGCTGTTTTGTCGAGTGCTGATGGCGTCAATTCTGGGCGATTTATTTATGACGTAATATAGAAACGGACGCAGAAAAAGGAACAGGCGTGTTGGCTCTGTGTGCAGCTTTAAACTTTGAACCTACGTGTAAAATGAATCCTCACTTGTTTAGCTGGTTTGTTATGAAAACAGCCCTGTTAAATAAGAAAAGAAATAACAGCTTTGGCTCATCATAAATATTTAATCGCTGATCTTTACAAGCTATAAAGGCGTAGGTGACCTAAATATTCCATCTTCGAGAATGCCCAATGAAGGACAATTGTTTTCCTGTTGTCTTCCTACGTGTTTGGGACTTGTAAAACTTGATATCATATTTTTAATCTTGTTTTCTGCTGCCAGTGATCTATTCTATGGATTATGTGTTCCGCTTACGTGAGTCTACATATTTTCATTTTAAAAATTGGATAAAATATTATTTACGTAAAAATGCAAATAAGCTGAATTTCGGTGAGTTTACCTTTAAGTACTCAACCCCTGGAACATTAATGTATGATTATATAGGCTAGGGAATGAGTGAAACACGACACTGTCACTAACACCACAATTAAATGTCAATAAATGTCTATGTGACTCTAAGCTCTGTTCAATTGCCTTGATGTTTATTGAATAAACACTTCACACTATAGTACTTAAAATGACAACTTTGCCCTTTAATATTTCACTGTCATGATGAAACAGTTGTCATTGCAAAAGCTATTGTCTAAGACGATGGGTTTTTTCATTTGTCTGCTAGTAACTACCAAAAAATCTTCATGGAAGCAACTCACATCAGAGGTTCTATGTACAAGTCATCATGATGTTTTCCCACCATCTATGTCTCAGAGTTGATATCTTAATAATCTCACAGGATATATATATATATATATATATATATATGCTATTAGGAAAATGATCTTGAAATATTGGCTAAGATGGCAAGTGTAAGTCAGGTGAACATATGCTAGTTTAACCTTTAGCCATTTTAACCTTAATGGTATTTGACCCAGAGTGTGTTTATATGCCATGGAGGTTTTCACTACATGGAATTAAAGTCCGGTATCATAGCTCTCTCAGGTACTTCACATAGAATGACAACACAGCAACATAACGATCTTCAGATGTATACACAAGGATTGACTATATGCAGGAAAACTAAGCGCTAATAAACTGCAATGGTGCAAAGAACGGGTCAGATATAGTGAAAGAAAATGTTAGCAGGCTACTTACACACATGATTGAGGTAGGTGGACATGACAGACCGTGCTACTGTATGCATAATGTACAGTACAGGATGGATAAGATATATTTTTGGAATTTGACCATCCATTTTTTAAATATTTTTCGACACAACTGTATAATTTATGTAGCTTTTTTAACCTTTCTTGGTTTTTTTATATGATTACTGTCATTTTTATTGTTATCGTTACTCTTACATATACATTTACCACTTTACTCTCCCTCTTATTTCAGTAATATAGACTCACTTGATGTTGAGCACCATCCCAACTTTGAAAACAAATCAGCTGCTATGCATGACTGATTATCAGTTCACTTCAGAGCATGTGCAATAATTCCTGCTTGCCTGTGGGTTACTATTTGTAAAATCAATTGATATAGAACTTCTTTTAAGTGCATAAAAGTAACCACAGCAATTTATATGATGAGGATCAGAAGTGATTTGGGAGAGAAAAACAGTCATATGGCTTCTCTTTGTTGACAGTTATTCCCAATATTGAGAAATATCTCGATCATATCTCAACAGGCATACACACAGGGAGAAAAAAAAGCTTAAAGGGGTCTCAGACTTCTTCATATTTAGCCATGCATCTTCTCAAAGTGATTTCCAAGAATGCTGTCATTTATGTATTTGGGGGTTAAAAAAAATCCACCTCCTATCATTTTTCAGCCATGGAATAAAGAGGTATCTAAAAGGAAACCACTTAAGAGCCCACAATGGTGTGCTCCCATGTGGATTGGGCCCTACACGTTAGTCCATTTCCATGGGTTGAATGAATTGGCATGCTCATTGATTTATTATAGCTTCTGAACATAACACACTGTTTCAGTAATACAGTGCCAGTCTGTCATATGGTAAGCAAACCAAGAGCTTAGGAATCTGGATAATCATAAACTCGGAACTGTTAAAGTAGACAGAAAGGAATTTTATGTATTGGATTGTACATATACATACATACATACAGTGCCACGAAAAAGTAATTGCTCCTTTCCCGGTTTCCTCTATTTTTCCACATCTGTCACACTGATTGGTTCCAGAGCTTCATATAAAATGTTATGTAAGACAAGGAGAACCTGGGTGAGCACAAAATAGTCTCTAAATGATCATTTCCTTTATTGAAGGAAACAAGTTTCCCCGACACCCAAATCACCCATGTGAAAAAGTAATCGTCCTCCTGAACTTAATGACTGGTTGTGCCACCTTGAGTGCACCAACTGCAACCAAAACCTTCATTTTAATAAGAGATCAGTCTTGCACGTTGCTGTGGAGGAATTTTGGCTCACTCTTCTTTCCAGAATTGCTTTAATTCAGTTACATTGGAGTTTTTTTGAGCATGACCTGCTCATTTAAAGTCCTGCCGCAGCATCCCGATGGGCTTCAAGTCAGGACTTTGACTAGACCACTCCAAAACCTTTTATTTTGTTCCTTTTCAAGCCACCGGGAAGTCTTGCTGCATAACCCGATTACACCCTAGCTTCAGATCCTGGACTGCATTTTTGGGTAGAGAGCAGAATTCATGGTTCCCTCAATGATTGCAAGTCTTCCAGGCCCTGAGGCAGGAAAGCAAGCCCTCACCATCACAGCACCACCTCCATGTTTGACTATTGGCCTGATGTTCTTATTGTGAAAGATGCAGACTTTGCGTTACACCAGGCATAACAGCATCTGTAGCTTCCAAAAAAGTTTCACTTTTGACTCGCCTGTCCACAGAACATCACCCCCCCACACCTAAAAAAATACCTGGGAGTGATCCATGTATTTTTTCTTGCAAATCTGAAATGAGCACTAATGTTTCTCTTAGCAGTGGTTTGCGCCGTGCAGCTCTTTCTCGAAGATCACTTCTACCCAGTCTCTTTCTTATTGTGGAATCATGAGCCTTGAGCTCATCTGAGGCTAGAGAGGCCTGCAGTTGTTCAGATGTTGTCGTGTTTTATTTTCGCTTCCTTCACTCTGTGACTTCCTGGATGAGTTCTTGCTAAGCCCTTGGAGGAATTTTGGTAGGAGACAATGGCTCTCATTGTGGTTCGCTGGAGTCCCACAGTTGAAGAAAAGACTTTGTAACCCTTTACAGTCTGATGCAGTTCACCAACTTTAATTCTCGTCACTTCCGTAATTTGTTTTGATGATGCGCCTGCTTCTTGAAGCCTCAAAACCTGCTTCACATCGATGCTGAGGTTCTACATAAGTCATGTTTGAATTGATCTGGGCTGGCAGAAATACAGCCCGGGTATGTCTGCATAACTGAATCCAATAATCAAATTGGTTAAATTGGTTGATTGAGTAATGAAGTAATTGGTTTTATTTCATATAAATAAAATCATCATAAAAAAACACCATCTTTTGTTTACAACCTTTCAGTGTGACAAATATGCGGTCATAGAGGAAATAAGGTGGGCAAATACTCTTTTTTATAGCACCGTACATCCATATATATAGACACATGTATATATATACATGTGTGTGTTAGAGCTAGCAAAAGCAGACAATTCTATAGCATATAAATAAAACAATAAAAAACAACTTTAATAATTCAAAATAAAATTGCTCTACCAGGAGCTGAGGGCAGTGTATGTCGGTTTGCCTCTGCTTCCATACAATTGATAAACCCATATCTGACACAAAAGCTCCAATATGTTTCGAGAGGTCTGTTGCTTTTTCATAATGTCCAAATCAATCCACACATAATGGAGGTGGAAACAGTCTTAGATGGAGTATGGTGGGTTAAGGCCAGACGCCCATCCTGACACTTCATGGTGGGTTCGAACCTGCAACCTTTGGCTCGTCAGTTCCTGAAGTACGGACTCTACCACTGAGCTACTGCAGCCCCCAATACTAATACTCCAACTTGGCATGAATGTGTGTGTAGGGGGGGGTAATCCAGTCTGTTAAGACTCTATTCTTATGTTCAGCCAATCTGTTGCGCCCCTCTGCTGTGCCTCTGTCTTCCCCTAGCGTAGGTATAACTACAATGCAAATGCCGTCCCCAGGTTGAATTAAGAAAATGTAAAAGTAAAAGTCTGTGTACATGCATAACCAGAACTTCTGATGTGTTCAGGGGTGGCATGGCTCAGGGAGAAAAACAGCTAGTCTAGACTTTGAGCAAGAAACTTATCCCCCAACTGCTCCACGGGGACTGCAGCTGCCCATTGCTCCCACACAATAGGATGTGTCAAAACCAGATGACAAATCTCATTGTCATTCTACAATGACCAAATAAAGTGGCGTTCCTCCCCATGCTGCTTAAAATGTTTCATTTCACAAACTCAACAGCAGAGGGCAGCACACTCAAAAAGTAAGATTTCAAGACGTCAAACTAGAAATTCTCCTAAGTGCTCCACCATGCTAACTTATGCCACAGTGTTATAGACAGCGTGTCAAGAAAACTAGCGATGATAGCTCATGGATTTGATTCAAATCTTGAATAATTCTTTCTATCTAGTATACTTTAATTCTAGCATGTGATCAAAATACAGAAGACTTGCATAAAGCATTAAACCGGATGACTTACAGGTGTAGTGTTGTGAGTGTTTCAGAAATTCTGTCAAGGATCACTACACAAATTTTGCCAATGCTTCACTGAGCCCTTCATTCCACATTTTCTGACTTTCTGATAAAGAACTGAAAGTATTTTTGCGATACGTCGACACTCAGCTTCACTGTGAGGGGTTTTTCAAGGTGCAGCTGTGCATATGGTGCAGTTCGTGCAAACCCGAATCCTTGAAAGAGTGACACCTCTCAAACAGGACCAGTGTGGGGGCAGAGTATGTTTTCCTTCCCTTCTCAACATTCTTTGCAAGAGCTTAATATCACAAACCACATCTACACCCTCCCACACAATTCATGTTCTTTAACTTCTCCCTTCAAAGGTCATCTGAGAAGATAAGAGATACAGGTAACCTGACTGTGACTCTGGTGGGTCTGGAGAAACCCTTTTTGCACAGAAAATATGTTCTGGCCAATGACGTGGTCAATTAACGTGATGTTAACGGACATCTCTCATCATGCTGAGACATTTGCAACGCAGGCCCATTTCTGGGTGACGGTGATACTGGAATATGCCGGTGTGGAAAACCAAATAACATTTGAAACGGTAGGAAAAAGGCAGAAATTCAACATTTTTAGGAATACGAAATCTAGGGATTCATCCGTATTATTAAACGCATCATCCTGAAGAGAATCCATTTCTAATTCTTAGAATCCCGAGCAGGGGAGGAAGCTCTGTTTAGCATCACACCTACTCATATTTGGCACTATGAGCATCTTTTGGTGTGAACTAATCTCTTGGGATGGGGCTTTTTTCCCTTTAGTGGCTGGCGTATTAAAATTCGAGGTTAAATTTTGCAGTCGGGCTTGGAAATAAAGACCACAGGAAACATGATATTGATGCTTTCGCAGGCATTTTGGGGTTTGAGCATCTGACTGTACACCCACATGCATCCAGCAGTGGTATATGGCGTGCCTCGGTCATGAGTATAGGAGAGTGTCTTTGCTGCACATGCAATTTGTCTCGAAGATAAGGTGTCTTGACACACTTTGGGAATCTATTTTAATTTCTATTCTCTAATGTTTGTGGTGCTTTTCCTTTGAGACTGAGAAAATGATCTAAGGGGTATAATTATTGATTTATAGCACCCACACACATATAAAATCAGTCCAATTTGTCATATTGCAAGATAATCATAAAATATTTGTTGATGCCTCAATACTGTCCTGTCTGTCACAGTGGAATAATAATGAGTAGATTGTACATTTAAAACTTTGGTAAGGTAATGTACACTTATGGCATATCATGATTTATAACTATCTTTATCAGTGTTGGAAATACTATTAGTAAGTCCTTACAAAGGTGTTCCCATTTCCTTTATCGGCCCCAGTTATTGGTTATATATATATATATATATGTGTGTGTGTGTGTGTGTGTGTGTGTGTGTGTGTGTGTGTGTGTGTGTGTGTGTGTGTGTGTGTGTGTGTGTGTATGTGGTAAC
>OMLC01041936.1:0-10560 GCA_900302585.1 Regalecus glesne
TGGATGGGTATAGGTAAGAGTAGAAATCAATCGATCATTATAAAAAAATCAATAATAGCCCATATAGTGCATGTAAAGATACTACATATGTGGTAATGAGATTTTGCAAAGATATGGAAAGGATGGAGAGCAGGCGTGGATCTAGACTAAGGAGGGTGGATTTTAACAATTTTGTTGGCACTACATAAGATAGACAGGAAGAGAGGCACCTATGGGCTACTGTCATTAAAGATACCGTAGAGAAATAGGAGCAAATTTGGATATTAGAATCTGACTGAAAGAGGCAGGGGCGAGAGCAGTGGGTGTGAGATTCGACCTCAGACCACCAATCTTGATGACAAAGAAAAACAGAGAATTAACAGATGATTCAGAAATGGTAGGAGGAGCGGAATTCACGAGATGGTTGATAGTACTAAACAGAAACCATAGATTATTTTTACTACTATTGTTCAGGTCAGAGGAGTAAGCAGCTCTTGTTTTTCTGATGGTTTGGTTTAATCCAGTGATATCTCCTTTATATGGAGTTAGTGAACTTCAAGTATAGATTTTTCTCCATCTGCTTTGGCCTTCCTATATCCTTTTTTTCTTTTTGGATGACAGACGTTGACATTCATCTAAGGCCTTGTGGCTATTACTGGGACAGCCCTGGAAATATATAGAGCTGAAAAATCAAGGACAGATGTACAAAAATCATTAAACCAAATAACTTGGTCATTAACATTGGCAGAGTCAGGAGAGCTGCTGACTAGACTGGACATGTAACAGGAAAAATGGCTGCCGACTGCTTATCAATGATGCGAGAGTGACTTATATATGGCCAGAGACAAAGTGAATCTTATTCAGGGAATCAAGAGACATGCTCAGAGTGAAAACTAAATCAAGGGTGTCTCCACCGTGGTGGGGGCCAGTCACATGCTGCACAAAGTTATGGTTTTAAAATGGTTTAAAATGTTAAATGATAAAAAAATTAAAACTGTTGTCCTCTCTTCCTCATTTTTGAGGAAGAGAGGACAACAGTTTGGAGAATTCGCTAAGCAAACCAGACAAATCCGTGGGTCAGTAGATCCTGAGACAACAAATTGGGTTATCACACACAGTTGTAAATGTTAAAATTTCAAAACTTTTAAAAGAACTCAAAGTAAAAGAAATAAAAGTGTAATGGCTCTTAGCGGTAGCTACTATACCTCCGCCACAACTTATTAAATAAGGTGTGGGGGCCTCCGGTGGCGTAGGGGGGTAAGACACCTATGTTCAGTGCGTCTCTGCGTCATACAGTCGGGTGTTCGAATCCCAGCTGAGCCGTTTCCAACCACAGCCAGAGGTCCATAGTTAGTGGGTCATAATTGGCTAAGCCTCACATGGGTATAAGGGTTAGGTTGGATAAAGTATTCTGGGTTCACTAGTGTCCCCCTCTGGGTCGTCCAGGCCTCTTGGTTAAGTGAAGGGAAAGTACTCTGCTTCATTCTCCTCTGACAGCCAAGCACTGTGCTTTCCCCACCAGACCATGATGTGTGGGCTGGTGAGGGCTAGTGGTCATGTGACTTGGAGGACACACATGCTACCACTTCCTCCTTCCTGTTGAGGTTCTAGAGTGGATCAGAGGCTGACCCAGCAGTAGGCAACTTTGGGAATTCAGGTGGGGGATAAAAGGGGTAAAATAAATTTTAATAAAACAAAAACAAGGTGTGTTTGGAAATTTATAGTTGGGTGGGTGGAGCCCCACTAGGTGGGAGCACTTCCCAGGTTTAAGCCAGGTGTCAGTAAAGAATACGAAGTCCATTTGAGGATAGTAATTAATGAATTAAGAATGAAAGATGTATTTGACATGGACTAGACATTTGGAAGAGCAAAAAAACTGGATTAAGGGGCTTACATTGACTAGAATCACTACAGCAGATTTTAATCAAATTACCTGGCTTGACAGATGATGATACATAATGCAAAGGGTAGTGGATATTAAATCTCGGCCTAATCCTAACACTAATTCAATAAGAGCCATACAATGAGGGGTAGTTCACCTTTAGAAGAGAAGGATTACACGGACCAACAGTTGATAACGAACTGGAGACATTGAGCTGGGCAGCTGTTCCATCTACATGTTTAGAAATAACTGAGGGTAACTGGGGGTAACATGGGGTATAGGTAGTCATTCATGAACATAAGACTTAACAATGTATTGAAAATTAGCCACAAACATGTGGATCCCCAGCTTGTTGGGATGGATTACATCTTGCTTAAAAAGGAAGATTATCACCAGCATAGATTAAAAATATCAATAAATTCTACCATATGAGCTCTGCAAAATGGCTGAAAAAAAAAACCTTAAGCAGGCTAAAGACACATTAAGCTAACATGTAGCTAACAAGTGGATGGGGTGATGAGGAGAGAACTGTCACCCTGATTATTATTTTAGGCAAAGCTCTCTCCTTTCTCTCTGTCATCTTGCACTAATCCATTCTTCATTTCCTGTTAGGACAAGGGTTTCATGTGACAGTCTCAGTAATGGTAGGGTAAAAATGTAATGCTGCTATGTGTACTATGCGTCTGTGCACATCATGCTGTCATATTAAAATAATTGTGGCTGAGATATCCCACGTATGGGGATATAATCACCACAGTTACAGATGTATGCATTCTCGGCAATAAAAGACCAACAGAAATAACAGAATAACAGTAACTAGGTGCAGGAGGAGAGATGAGGCTTTTTCTTAGTCAGCTCTGAATCTTATGTCTGTTTTGATTTCATATAGTGTCCAAATTCAATTCAACTACTTAGCATTTGACTTTTTCATGTACTCTGAACATAAGACAGGATGTGTGTGTGTGTGTGTGTGTGTGTGTGTGCGTGCGTGCGTGCGTGCGTGTGTGTGTGTGAGGGAGAGAGAAAGAGAGAGAGAGAGAGAAAGAGACTCAGAGAGAGAGGGCAAGATGATGGCTTGAGTTTGACAGCAAAAAAGTGATGAGCAGAGTTAAGGGGGTTGTAAAGGAAACAGAAAAGAAAACAACCACTAGAAGATACACAGGAAAGTGGAAGGAGAGCAGAGTTGGGCTGTAATGGAATACGATAAATGTATTATCTATTTAAAACAAATAAATTAAGAATTTGTATTCAGCCCATGTCACCATTGAAAAATACTGGTATTTTAGATTACAGTTAATTCATGCATTTTGAGAAGTACATTTTTACAATGTTTCCAGGGTGGGATTGTGTGGTTTATTTTGCACCTTAACAGAAATGGACAGAGCATTGATCTCTGAAAAGGTTTTTTTTCAGGAAAAAAATCCATAAAAATATAAAAGCCCAGATATTCAACACGTGGATAATGGCCTGCAGGTCATATTATTGTAGCACTTGGTTGAAACAACTACTGCCAATGGAAATATTAATATTCTCATTTCATTGAACACAAATCTTTTCTAAACTAAATTCTTACTTACCACAAGAGGACGATCGTGCATAATGTCCTCATGTCGTAATTGTGGGATCAACGAAGAAGAGAAGAAACCCTCCAACCGTGGGAAATGTAAGTCTAGCCAATTCGTCAAGGCTAAACCGAAAATCCTGTGAAATGTTCGATTAACGCAGGATATACAAAAAAACATGGGAATAAGAATCTGCTTTTTTTAAGGTAAATAACAAGCAAGTGCTTCTCCTTTGCCAGAGAACCGTATCAGTACGAAAACAAGAACATATTCAATGTCACCATGATAGCTGTCACAATGACTTCTGAATTACATATCCGTCTGGGAGTAATTAAAGAGACACAATCCGCACTCTTACTTAAAGCTTTTGTGGCCAGCAAACTGTTTTTCGATTTAGCTGTAAGGAAAGTGACAGGGTCACTGAAGCAACATACAAAGTAGTATGTTGGAATGTTAGCAAAGAGTCGGAGGCCTTTCGCTGAAGGGCGCCGATTAAGAAAAGTTTTCCTGACGAGTAGTGTCATTTTCACTAATTTTAAAGACAAACACGACATCCTTCGGTATATATTTAAGTTGCAAATTTCAGATTTGACTCTCGCAGCGTTTGGAAAAGGTTTCTGATGATTTGGTTCACAAACTGATCGAAGAGCTCAATACGACGAAGCATTTTAGCCTCGCCATTGACAAGTCAAAACAACATGTCGGACACAGTGCATCTTCCGGTCTGGGTGCGTGTTTTTAATGGTGACAGATTTGTGGAGGAAATGATGACTCTCCTGCCTCTGACAGGTCAGAAAAGAGGAGAGGATATGTGTTTGTCACTCGTGGACTTTTTCTCAGGACTACGAAGAGAGATTGGTTTGAGAAAATTGGTATCAGTTACCATCGATGGCAAGCCATCAATTGTTGCGATGGAGAGAGCTGAAAGACCGACAGGGCCGCACATTCGTCGAGGAACAGAGACGCACTATCAAGACCTGACACTGCACACTGAAGTCCGATTGTCGAGTAGAGGCATCGTACTAGAGAGATTGATGGACCTACTGCCTGTGATTCGACACTTCATTGCGCAGAGAAGGCAGGTGGATGTGGATTATGTCAGTGATGAAAAATTCACGCAAGATGTGGCTTCTCTGGTGGACATAACCAAGCACTTAAACTCCCTCAATTTGAAGATTCATGGAAATGACAAAGTGCTGCCTACCTTGTTGGGTGATCTGTCAACCTCCATGGAGAACCTTTCCCTTTATCAGGATCCGCTTGGTGATAACGGTTTTACACACTTTCCAAACCTACACTCACAGGCCAATCAGGTTTACAAGCGTCTCGTTTCAGCCAGCTAACTGTGCTGCATGTCTTGACAAGCTTCCCAGAGTTTGGTTGTCGCTTTACTTACCTGAAGGGGGTTATGCTAGTGATTTACATGTCACAAAATATGTGAATCAGTTCAACTGGATCAGAAGTTTATTCAGTTGAACTGATTCACCTCTTTTTTGGGGGATTCCATACATGGATTATTGAGCATGCATCAAGACAGTGATTTATTTGTAAGGTAGAGAATCCTTACAATGCTAGCGTGAGGGATGTTTCGCAGCACTCTGAGAGGTTTACTGTTTCAAAGGAAAGACTTGAAGAGGAGCTGATCGAATTAAAAAATAACATTTTGAATCTGAAACATAAGGATGAGTCCATGGTGGATTTCTGGATGCATTATATCCACGATGAATCCTTCGGCACTGTCCGTCTTTGTGCGAAGAAGATCTTAAACTGTTTCAGATAAACCTATGCGTGAAAGTGACTTTTCATCAATGAAAATTATAGACTCAATGCATTGCAACTCTCTCAATGACAAGTACCTCCATGATTGTCTGCACGCAGCAATGTCTGCATACCAGACTTCAGATGATTAGTGGAGACAATACAGACTCAAGCCTCGCATTAAGTAAAGCCAGTTTTGTTTGTGTTTGTCTTTACTGTCTCACAGGCCTGGAGGAAATGAAGCTTGACAGTCAAGCCACGCAAATGAAGTCAGCCGGTGTGCTTTTTCAGTTTGAATGTGAAAAACCATTTTGAGAAAATCTATTTTAAAAATGGTATTTGTAATTTATTTTTCTATTTGTTCTTGGAGAATAAAATTATCTGGTAAGCAGACATGATGTCAATTTAGAAGGCCTGTATTGATTGATTGGCTAAATTTAGGTTGTTATGTGTATTTTTCATTGACTCTGCGGCACACTGACTGGGCAATATTTTGATCACCCCAGAAGAGAGAGGGGATGAACAGGAAGCCAATTTTCTCCCAAACAATTATTTAAATTTTATATGATACATCATTTTGCACTTTAAACACACAATACTTAAAATGAGTAAGTATTGATTATTTCAAATAATTTTATTGTATTTTTAGCAAGGGCAGCATGGCTCAGTGGGTAGAGTTGTCATCTGGCAATCAGTTGTATGTTCAAGCCCCGCACCTTCAGAGAAGTATGTCAAAAGTGTCCTTGAGCAGGACACTGTTTACCTAATTGTTCACCTCTGTGATAGATTGGTGACCCTTCAAGGTCGTATCTTTGCCTTTTGCCCAATGAGAACTGATATAGGCTCCAGTTATCCCTGTGACCTGATTTCGGATAAGAGGTTGACAACGGATGGATGGATGGATGGATGGATTTATTAGCTGTGGAAATTTACTATAAAGAAAAAATCAGAAAACAGTTTTCATCAGGGAGGGTGATGCCCTTGCACTCTAGTGTTTGTGGGCCACTTTCTTTCTGTGAAGCCCTCTAGCCATGTCAAATTTAGTAGTAGCCCTGCTCTAAAGTGAGCACTTTATTAGACTAAGAAATGATGGGACCTCTAGTGGTGTAGAGGGTTAAGGCACCTATAGTCAGTGTATCTTTACACCTGTTGGGTTGATCAAATCAGGATTAAAGGTTCTGAACCAATTCAACTGTTTTCTCTAAGTTGTATCATGTTTACTACTTTGGGTATTTTTGTACAATTTATTGCTCACAGTTTATCTCAAACAATTGAAAAAATATAAAAATAAATATTTCTAACCCATTAAAGTTCGAGTTTCCTTTAAATTTCCCTCAAGTAATTTGAAACGTACAAAAGAACATTTTTTCCATATGCATGTTTTAATGATGGTTGGTCTGGGAACTATTATTTGGGTTAAATAAACGGATATATTTTTGTTTTCATACTTTTTTGAAAATAAAAAAAAAACTTTAATTCATTAATTTGTATAGCCCATCTTCACAAATTGATAATTTGACTCAGTGGACATAAACACAACATCCTGTCCTTAGACCCTCACATCAGATTAGGAACAACTCCCTTAAAAACCTCTTTAACAGGGAGAAAAAAAGGAAGACACCTCAGGGAGAGCAACAGAGGAGGAATCTCTCTCTCCCAATATGGACAGCCATGTAATGGATGATGTGTACACAGAATAAGACACAATTTTTAGTGTGTTTTTCAAAATGTGACATCAATCCTTCCAACTTTGATGAGAATGTCAATGTTTTGAGATTTTACCATGGTTTAAGAAAAAAAACACCTTTCATCTCATTTACATTTAAGTCCAGACATGACATCTTTTGACCTAACCTACAAATAGTTGCTTTTAAACTGAGCACTTCAGAACCTATACTGCATGGCGGGTCAATTGTTTCCTTTAAGTAATTTCTTCTTTCTCTTCTCCTGTGTATGCAAATGATTATGATATGAGTCTCCTCTGTGTGCACATTTAGTTTTTGGTCTTCCAAGCTCTCCATGGTGATGGTGGTTGCAACATAAAGACTGCTTGGCATCTTCCATATCAGTTTTTGTTCACATATCTTATAAATCCATGTGCTGTTTCATTGTTAAGTAATACTATCACTCCAATAGGAGATTGATCCTTTGTTTGTCTCTTCTGCATATGTGAATGGCGTGATGTGAGTCTCCCATGTGTGCATGTGTCGTCTGTCCTCCTGTCAGGTCTGTTGACAGTGATCATGTTGCTGCAGTGCTCGGGTGTTCTGCCAGCATCCGGGCACTGTTTACTATCCTCCCAATCATATTGTTCATACATCGTATAATTCCATCATAATCCTGTTATCCTCTTTCAATGGTGTATTCTGTAAATTGTGTATACACAACATCCATTGCACACCTGTCAGTGTGCCGAAATGTCCTTGAGCTAGATATTGAATCATTAATTGCTTGGGACAACAGATGAAAATTAGCCAGGTGAGACTAAATCGGGCATATTTATTATGGGGGTGGCGTAGCTCAGTGGGTAGAGCGGTTGTCTGGTAATCAGAAGGTTACAGGATCGGTCCCCGGTTCTGCATGTCAAGGTGTCCTTGGGCAAGACACTGAACCCCTAACTGCTCACTTGATGTTACGTTGCTCTGGATAAGAGCGTCTGCTAAATGCCCGTAATGTAATTTATATTCTAAACGGTCATTAATATGCACTGTCCCTATAAAAGAAGCCATCATCATGAATTTATTACTAAGAGATGACTGTGGTATAGAAGATGAGTCATAATAACAAGGCCAGCACACTTTCAGAGAGGAAAACATTATTGTGATGGTGCACCCACACATTAGCAACCATATTCATATATGCACCTAGCAGGTTAACAAAAGTGTGTTGGTCGATCATTGGTCAATTATATATTATACATAAGCTCTACCGAACAAGAGAGAGGCACTTTTCAGCGTGCAGTCTCGACACTTCACCAGCTAGCTAATTCTGTGTAGATTTAGTTATGTAGTAATTCCCATCTCCATGCTCATGTGTGTGCACAATTGGCACATTTTTTGAACATGTTGTATACCACAGACATATTGCTCAAGATCATTGATACTAAAGTAGAGAGATGAGTAAAGCTCCATGCATTTGAACCCTTAATATATGCTGCCCCAATCCAGCTGCATTACCTTCATGTATAGTATCATATATATGGTATTTTCACCACGCTGTCTGACTGTCCATCTGTTACACTTGTCTGTCTGGCGGTTTTTCTACTCATTTCTGACTGTACCTTTCTTCATTTTTATACCTTGTCCACCAAGCTCCCCATCTGTCCATATGGTTGCCTCACTACCTGTACTCTCAATCTGTCTGTATACCTCCCAATTTATCTTGCCGTCCCTCTGCATGTACTGTATTGTCCATGTCTGTCACCTTCAGAGCTCATGGCGTAATGACTTCCTGATGCAACTGGATTGAACGGAGGAGAAGCACACACTTGCAGCCATTTACAACTCTAGCTTATTATTATTAAGCTTATTAATTAGCCCTAGACCTAAACCTAACTATAACTCATTTGAAAGCCTTGTGCTTAGTCTCTTGAACCCGACAGATAAATCCGTAAAACCAATTCTATTTGTCATAGTGTACCGCCCTCCTGGCCCGTATTCTGAATTTCTGTTAGAATTATCAGAGTTTTTATCAAGTTTAGTCCTTACTACAGATAAAGTAATTATAGTGGGTGACTTTAATATTTATGTGGACGTTAACAATGATAGCCTTAGCAGTGCGTTTTTATCACTATTAGACTCAATTGGCTTCTCTCAGTGTGTAAATAAACCTACTCACTGTTTTAATCATACCCTCGACCTTGTTCTGGCGTATGGTATCGATGTTGAGCGTTTGGTGGTTTCTCCACAAAATCGTATTTTATCTGACCACTATTTAATAACATTCGAATTCCTATTACCGGACTACAAACCATCAGACAAAAGTGTCTTCCTAGATGTCTATCAGATATTTCTGTAACCAAATTTAAGGAAGCAATTCCATCAGCACTAACTCAAATCCAGGTCTCAGTATAACAGAGGACTCTTATGCTAACTTTAGTCCCTCTCAAATTGATTATCTCGTTGATAGTGCCCAGACTCACTAAGAGTGACACTCGACTGTATTGCCCCTCTAAAAGAAGAAAATAAAACAAAAGAGGTTAGCTCCGTGGTATAACTCCAAACCCGCAATTTAAAGCAAATTTCCCAAATTAACGGATATGGCGTTCCAGCAAACTGGAAGAATCTCGCTTAGTTTGGCAAAATAGTCTTAAAACTATAGGAAGGCTCTCCGTAATGCCAGAGCAGCCTATTACTCTCTTTAATGAGGAAAATAAGAATAACCAGGTTTCTTTTCAGCACTGTAGCCAGGCTGACAGAGTCATAGCTCTATTGAGCCATCTATTCCTATAGCCCTCAGCAGTAATACTTTATGAGCTTCTTTAATGATAAAATTCTAAATATTAGAACAAATTTGTCACCTCTGCCATCAACAGGCAATATTTATCTTAAACTAGGAACCTTAGAAACAGCTGAAAAACCTGTATATATTTAGACTGCTTCTCTCCAATTGACCTCCGTGAATTAACCTCAACGATTTCTTTAGCCAAACCATCAACCTGTCTCTTAGACCCAATCCCAACTAGGCTGCTTAAGGATGTCTTACCCTTAGTTAACACTTCTCTACTAGATATATCAACCTACTTTATTAAGAGGATATGTTCCTCAGTCCTTAAATAGCGTGATTAAACCTCTTCTTAAAAAACTACTCTAGATTCAGGCTCTTAGCTAACTATAGACCTATATCTAACCTCCCGTTTCTCTCTAAGATCCTTGAAAAGCAGTTGCAAATCGCGTGTGACTTTCTGCATAACAATAGTTATTTGAGGATTTTCAGTCAGGATTTAGAGTGCACCATAGCACAGAAACAGCACTGGTCAAAGTTACAAATGACCTTCTAATTGCATCAGAAGAGGACTTCTCTCTGTACTTGTCCTGTTAGATCTTAGTGCTGCATTTGACACTATTGACCATCACCTCCTATTGCAGAGACAGAACACAAATTGGCATTAAAGGAACCCATTAAGCTGGTTTAAATCCTATTTATCAGATGATTACAGTTTGTAAACGTTAATGATGTATCCTCCATGCACACAAAAGTTGCATACGGAGTTCCACAAGGTTCTGTACTTGGACCAATATTATTTACCTTATATATGCTCCCTCTTGGTAAAATTATCAGGAAACACTCCATAAATTTTCATTGTTATGCAGATGACACTCAATTATACTTATCAATAAAACCAGATGAAACCAATCAGTTAACTAAACTCCAAGCATG
>OMLC01041942.1:0-14178 GCA_900302585.1 Regalecus glesne
CCCTGTATCCTATTAATCATAAAGCATAGGATAGCACTGACAGGCAAAGGAAAATAAAACAGTGAAAAGAGTAAGGATAAGTAGACAAGATAAATAATAAAAAATAAATGGTACAATATATAATTTTTAAAACAACAACCAAACATTTAAAAAATAAATGAAAAAAATTAAATAAAAAGGGGGAATTCGTTATTGGCTGAGGGCTGATGCCTTACATGAGATAAGAAAGGGCCCTGGTTTGTGAAATGTCTTCAAAGAACCTCTGACAGTGTGTTTGATTTTTTTTAGGTGTAAAAATGACATTATCTCTTCTCACCAATAATTTGTGATAGGCGGCTATGGGTTCTTCCAATGTAGAAATATTTTACACTTGGCTATCAGAGTAGCGAACACCATAACATTGGCTTGATAACTAGTACATCTTCCCACAACAGGAAACACACCAAATAAAGCAATCAAGGAGAACGGAGACATAAGGTATTAAAGACTGCAGAAAAGGTATCAAAAAGGATGTCCAAAAAGGGTGTAGTTTAGGGCAGGGGAGAAATGTGTGTATGTCTGGTCTGCTGGAGATTGAGAGCGCCAATTGCAGAATTCATCTGAGTCAGGGAACAGTTTCTTTTTTCAGTCTGGCCCTTGTGAACACATTTCTGTACACAGCTTTGAATTGATTGAGACTCAAACGTGCACAGATACATGTATTATACTTTCTGAGTAAAACTGCACTCCACCAGAATTCTTCTAGTGTAATACTTAGTTACTCTTCCCAAATAGCCTTCAGGCCTAACAGAGGAGAAATCTGAGATGAAACAGGACTGTGGATTGAAGGGATACTATTTTGTGATACTGGAGAGGACATGATGTCTTCCAACAAAGTTCTTTCCAGACAGAGCAGGGAATGAAGCGAATTGAATTTTGAGGTAATTGCGCAATTGAAAATATCTAAATAAACCTAAATTAGACATACCAAATTTGTGGCAAAGTCAGCAAAATTTCCAAAGGGAAATTTTGCTGACCCATCTATATAAAGGTCACTGAAGAAGAGGAAAGAAGAAGGAGAAGGATTCCCTTATCAGTCCCGCAAGGGGAAATTTGGATTTCTCTGCATTTTTGATCCAACCTATTGTATAGGAGCAGTGAGCTGCCAACATATGGCGCTCGGGGAGCAGTTAGGGGTTAAGTGTCTTGCTCAAGGACACCTCGACATGCTGTATGCAGGACCGGAGATCGAGATCGAACCTGCAACCTTCCGATCGCTAGACGACCGCTCTACCCACTGAGCTATGCCGCCCCGGCATAGCTCAATGAGGAAGGAGACAAGGCCCATCTTCTTCCATGGTGCAAAGGTTTGGATTTTAACCCATAACGATATCTAAACTGTTTCCAAATATACAATGAGGAAAGATCAACATGATTATTAATGTACTGGGAACGCCGCAGAGGATGGGGTGCAAAGAGTAATGCAGGGAGTGAAGTGGAAGTACAAGAGTTAGCTTCCATGTCACACCAGATAATATTTGGATGATGGTACCACTTTTTCAACATTTGAATGTTAGCAGCCCAGTAATACAATAACATATTGGGTAAGATATAAAACCCTGCTAATTTTGGTCTTTCTAATGTTCTTTTCTGCTTTCTTGGCATCTTGCCAGCCCAGATGAAAGACAGTAGAAGCGTGTCCAATGCTTTAAAGGAAGATTTGGGTTGAAAAAGAGGAAGGGTCTGAAACGGAAGAAAGATTTGAGGTAGCACATTCATTCTGATGCTTTCAGCTTGGCCAATGAGTGAGTGAGGTAATGTGTGCCATCTTTGAAAGTCTAATTTGATTTTTTTTCTATCAGTCTTAGGAAATTATCTTTATGCAGAGAATCAAGAGAATGGGAGATATTGACAACTAAATATTTAAAACCATTGGGGGAAAAGTGAAAAAGCAATGCCTCTGGGGTAATGGATTGATTGATTGATTAACTGGGAAACAGAGACTCTTAGCAAAATTCAGTTTGTACCCTGAAAAAGTACCAAGCGTCTCCAGCAGAGATACTATTTCATCAATGCAGCTCACAGGATCTTGAAAGTATAGCAATAGGTCATCAGCATACAAGGGTACTCTGTGCTTCATGCCTCCTCTGACTATATCCGAGAATGCCCAAGAGCTTTTAAGGGCTATGGACAGGGGTTTGATGGCCAGATCGAATAATGAGGGCAACAGGGGGCATCCCTCACATGTGCCTGATGTGAGAGGAAAGAGAAAAGAATTCTCGGAATTAGTTTTAACACTAGCTACAGGGGCAGAGTATAACAGGCGAATACAAGAGATGAAATTGGAGCCAACCAAATTTCTGTAGTACAGTAAACAAATACTTCCACGTCACGCAGTCTAACGCCTTCCCTGCATCCAAATGAATCAGCATCTCTAGAGTTGGAGAAGTAAAGGGACATGGAACACTTAAAAGTCTTTGCACACTGAATGACAGTTGACAGCCAAGGATAAAACCCGTTTGGTCTTCTGAAATTATGCCTGGAAGACAATTCTCTAGCCTGCGTGACAGCACTTTTGCTAATAGCTTTACATCATTAATCAGTAAGCTTATAGGTCTGTAGCTGCTACATAGATTAGGGTATTTATCCTTCTTTAATATAAGATAAATCAATGTTTGATTAAGTGTTGAAGAAAGAACGTCTTTTTTTAAAGAATCATCATAGACTTCCAATAGTATTGGAACAAGTTGTTTAGAGAATGTCTTGAAAAGTTCCACTGGATAACAATCTGGGTAAGGTCTTTTGTCACCGCATTTGAAAAATTCAGGAAGTTATTTCCTCCAAACAAAGGGGTTCATCTAAACGATTAGTTAGTTCTTTGCAAGGGGGAAAACACCGGAGATAGAAAAATGATAATAATAACATGAAAATAGAAATAAAAATAACACCGCTAAATTAAGACAAAGGACATCTTACCAATCCAGTCATTCGCCCATCCACCTCACCCAAAAGCCCAACATTCCAACTGGAAACCTAGCACAATCGCCTGATGTTTGTTAGCAGAGCAGCCATACTGCATGTCCATACAACCGATTTTTCATGTGGCGTTTTCTCCTAATATTATTATAATTTAACCAATAAACTGAGACTATGCACTCTGAACAGGAGTCTCAAAACCTAATCGATTAGATCCAAAATGTTCAAAAAGTCCAGGAAGGGGCATTAGTAAGAATACAAATAAAGGGAAGGCAATATAAACAACAAACTAAAGAACACGACATTTTAAAAAAAATTCCTCGAGATTGGCGACAGTCATTTAACTGTCGCCCAGAAACTGATGGTAAAATTGATGAGGCAGAACTTTAAGATTAAATAAAAGGCAAGACTGCATATTTTATCTATTGAAACGACAATGTATGAACCTCATTCAAACCAGCTTGATGATAAACACAAAATATATAGCCAGTTAAGAAAAAAGTCATCTGAGAAAAGCAAATGTGTCTCTTAATGCGTTTCAGCGTTCCTCGATGTTAGAACTTGATTTCTCTTGGGAAAGGATGTCCTCGGTAGAATGCATCAGCGTCTACAGGAAAGTCGAAAAAATGTTCTCTGTTGTCGTAGGTGACGCCGGGATGGGCTGGATATCGCATGCAAATCTCACTCCTCGTCTGTAAAGAAGTCCTTTAATCTCGTCGAATGCTGAGTGTTTCTTTGCCACTGCCACACTAAAGTCCTCGAATATGCAGATATTTTTTATCGTTGTAAAAAATGTTCTTATGGGATTTCGCTGAGCTCAGGACAATTTCTTTCTTGATGTATCTGGGGAATCTCACGATGAAAGGCCTCGGTTGTTCTCCTGGTCGTGGCTTCTTAGGCTGTGCACGCGATCAGGCTCAGGGAGCACAGAGAGGAATCCACCAAGCAGAGTAGAAAGCATTTTCACTACGAGCCCTCTGGGATCTATCCCCTCACCATTTACAGGCAGCCCCAGTACTCGTAGTCACAAAAAGAGGTGAATCAGTTCAACTGGATCAGAAGTTTATTCAGAAACCAGGTGAATTCTTAAGTCTGAGCTGAAAATAAACATCCCCTCACCTTATACAGTACCTCAACAGTACATCGACACCACACGACAATAGGCTGGGTTCATATGCAAGTTGGGTGATCAACTGCACATTCAGTGGCAATGAGCACCATTTACAAAGGATTGGGGATTATTTGTAAAACGACGACAGATGTTCTCTCAGGCCACAACTCCTATTCAAAGATGGTCATTCCCTCTGGACGTAGGTGGCCTCATTAAACCCCCCTTTCAAACCAGCATTCCTCCGTATCAGGGATGTGAACATCATCATCCTTGAAAGAGTGGCCACTAGCCTGTAGGTGGGTGTAGACCACAGAGTCCTGGCCTGACGTGTTGGCTCTCCTATGCTGCGCCATCCTCTTAACTAGCGTCTGTTTGGTCTTCCGGTTGTACATTACGTAACCCGGAAGACATCTTCAGTCTGCACAGACTGAAGATGTCTCCTGTTCGAGTGACGAAACGATTCTGAATAAACTTCTGATCCAGTTAGACCGTTTCACCTCTTTTTGTGATTCCTATACCTAGATTATTGAGCATGCATCAAGACACCACTAAGTTTTGACGGTTTGATCTCAATTCCAAATTGTCCATCTTAGTCTTGAGTGTAACATTCTCCTCAATAACCGACTTAAGGTTGGACTGCAGCCCATCCACGTCGTGTTCTATCTGGGTTATCCTGTCGCTATTATTGGACAGGCTAGTTTCCATTTCTCTAATTGTGCGAGCTTGGGTAGCTTATTTCACCTCAATCAATTGGAATGATAAACGAATAGGTGCCAGGGAACCATTCAATAACGTTGTAATTTCGCTAGTCATCATTTTTCTAAATTTGTCGGGTTCTTCCACCAACCTTTCAATAGTAAGTAGTGATGTGCTAACTGCCATGCTATCAGCACAACTACCAACGGATAATGAAGTTAAGTCAACATCTTGCTGTTCTTTCTGTTCATTTCTGTCCTTTTTTAATGTTGATATCACACGAGGTATTCTAAATTGTGTAATAGATGGAATTTTAGAGTATTTAAACTCAAATTATCCGAAAGCTATCAGAACACGGCCAATACATGTCTTAACACCACATTACGTAACCTGGAAGTCAGTGGCCATTTTAAATCAGTTTTGTGTTACCAATAAGTGCAATTAAACATTTTTCCTAGGATGTTTCAAGAGCAGCTCCCCACCCGATCCCCTGCATAATGTAGCCATAAAAAATCTCTTTTCACTGCGGTTGTGCATGTATAAAGATGTGCAAAGTTACAATAAACATATTCATCAGACTAAAAACACTAAAGTTACAATTTCTACTTTTCTCTAACTTAATATGAACACCTGGAGACATTGAACTGATGTTAGATTGATCAATATCCCAGAGATTCATTTGAAATTCAACAATCCCCGTGCTAGTATATCGGTACCATCTCTATCACAAAACAGATTAAACATGATTGAACCTGGGTTTAAGCCATTGGCACCAATATCTGTAAGTAAAAAGGTGTTTGCCACAATTAAAACATGTTCTGACCTACTGGTACCCGAGTACACCCATACATGGTTGCCATGTTAAAGAGAGGTCCATCATTACATATCACGAATAGTCCCCATGTTGTCAAAGGCTGAGCCAACAATGTCATACCTGGATGTAACCACTAGAGAAAACAATTACACTAGCATTCACAATTTTGACATTCATTGATCATCTTAAACAAGCCAGCAATACAAAAGGACCAAAAGGGCCATTTATTTGCATATATATTTCCAGGGCTGTAGCTTTGAGTAAAGTTATCATAATGTGCTTACAGTACTCCTGTTTCTACCAAAACCATATAATAATAATAATAATAATAATAATAATAATTCCATAATCAGTCCAACGAGGGGAAATTTGGATTTCTCTGCATCTTTAACCCAACCTATTGTATAGGAGCAGTGAGCTGCTGACATATGCCACTCGGGGAGCAGTTAGGGGTTAAGTATCTTGCTCAAGGATACCTCGAGATGCTACATGCAGGACCGAGGATTGATCCTGCAACCTTCTGATTTTCCAGACGACCACTCTACCCACTGAGCTATGCCACCCCATCAATCTGATCTCATATCTGATTCATGGTAAAAGCTTTGCCATTTCAAGCAAAGCTTTGAAGGAAGTGACTAATTCTTGGACAGACAGCACTTTCCATAAAACTGTGGAAACAGGATTTGCAATCGTGAAATAATTGAATTAAATAGCCTGAGTCCGGTCAACCAAACATTAAACTTTCAACCCCACCTAAATCCAAAACAAACAGCTTTTCTTCAACTCCACCCCATCTTTCACAAATGGAAATCCAAATGTTGTTCTAAGATGCCCTTTTCTTAATCCTCCACATTCTCTGTTAATAGCCTCCACAGATTCTTAGGAAAGCAATGAGTGAGGGTACCAACGTGGGAACACCATTAATGACATCTCAACTTGCATCGAAGCATTAACACTGTGTTTAACTGGCATGCAGTGTATCTTAGAGTGCACATCATTTTACAACCCTATAACTTCCCAGCATGCCTGAAACGTTGAATATTTCCATTTAACACAGAAGGGTGAAATGAAAGCCATTACTGATGATTTAACAAGGGGAATGATAATAATGGGTTAACATTTTAAGGGGTAGAATAGCTCTGGCAGTAGAGCAGGTTGTCTCTTAATCAGAAGATTGGTGGTTTGATCCCCAGCTCCTTCAGAAAGCATGATAAAGTGTCCTTGAGCAAGATACTGAACCCCTAACTGCTCCCAGGGTGCTTCAGCTCCCCCATTGCTCCTCAACAATAAGATGGGTTAAATAGAGCACAAATGTCATTGTAAGAATATAATGACCAAATAAAGTGACTCTCTTTTCCTTTCTTTGGTAAGTGTGTTGACTACTGTTATAATAACCAAGAACTAATCATTTATGTTATTGACTGAGTAATTAATTATATTTCAGCATTTAGTATTACAGAATAGATAAGGAATGGAAGGGAAGACAGCCACTTTATTTTGTCATTGTATTCTTACAATGAGATTTGTCCTCTCCATTTAACCCATCCTATTATATGAGAGCGGTGAGCAGCTGCAGCGCCTGGGGAGTAGCTAGGGGTTCAGCAGCTCACTCAAGGACACTTCAACATGCTTTATGAAGGAGCCGAGTATTGAACCAGTGACCTTCTGATTACTAGATGCCCCACCTCCTGAACCATGGTGCCCATAAATAAAGTTTTCAACTAGCAATAATCGTGCCTCAGATAGATCTAATAAGCTATGATAACTGCCACTACACAGATTTGTTATAGACACTTTGCTTTAAGTATCTTTTGTAGAGGTGCATGTACTTCCATGAATGATTCAGACAAACCAAAAATATGCATGTCCAACCAAGGACTGATGACTAATGTCTGTTTTACAGGTGTCTTGGGGTATGACAGAGAAATGAATAGCGCACCAACAGACTTCCTTCTATTATGTCTGCTCAAGAAATAAGTAGGTGATTAATTTCACCGTCAACCGGTGTGTAGGGACTTTGTTAAGTAGTACATGAGTCTCTGATTATGTCAGCGTGACTCACTATTCATACTTATGACAGTATCTTTCTGATCACTGGCTATGTCATGTGATCAAAATAATTGAATCACTCAAAATTGCCATGTATGGTTGTAAGGAACCACCTGATAACTGAGTAATAACGAAATCTACTCTAAGGAAGATCTGCTTTCCCTAGACTTATTATTTTCATTGGTTCCCTCTCACACAACAGCCAAACAGGTTGCCCAATTTGACTGTAGGACCACGGGTCTCTTAAACTACAAAAAACTATTGTTAAACTACAACTCGGTAAGTCCACTTTGAACTGTACTACTTGCACATCAGTGCCAACGTCATGTTTTGGTTATCGTCCACCGCCACTTCATCTTAACAATCATGTCAGAAACCAGAGGGAATCATGGGCAACATTGAGGAGGTCGAAAGTACACATACCGGGAGAGAGTTCACTAAATATGGCATTTGCGGTACTGCAGGATGTGAAAAAACACAGGTTTGTTATGTTACCTTCTCCCTCTCTCCAATAACAGACTATCCATGAGCATTCATCCATATACTACTCACCAGGGCTTTGAGCGAAGACTCGTCTAGGGCTGAATATCTTTCGACAGACATGGTCACCGGTCCAGTCGAGCCACAGGTGAGACGACCAAAAAGGGAAGACAATTTGAAGTCTGTGGTTTGCGGTTTCCCTACCAACTCCTTCCTCCAAGTATAACTGAACGTTACTACCTGCTGGTTTTCTTGGGTGTAATTTTTTGTTTTGTTTTCAAAATTTGTTTCCTTTTAAAAATTCAAACGCCGCTATTATGGTAGTTACGACAGCCAGACGTATTGTGAATGAGAACAGAAACACGCTTGTGTCCAGGACGTCATGCGCATATTCAGCTCACCAGTGTGGGGTGCGAAGAATTAAAGTAGATGTAGAAAACGGTACGTTCAGGGGATGGTTTCAGCTTCTCTTTTTACAAATTGAGGAAAAAAACGGAATTCCCACTTGAAGTTGGTTGTAAGCCCGCCCAGTTATTGTCAAAACTTCTGTCATAGTGATTCGTATAAGCGCGCGGCACGGTGGGAGGAACTTAACATCCGCCGGGTCACTGGGAAACAGGAGACGACGCCCTCGTGTGTCGGGAAAGGGTCACTTCAACTAAAAGGGTCATAAAAAAGAGGTTCATCTGGACACAAAGTTTTATGGAGACATTTTTAATCACTCATACAGGTGACCTTCAGTGTGAGCTGACTTCAGGCATCTCCACCCTTATAAACAATAGTACGGATGCATAACGACTGAAACAATCGACAGTTTCACATGCAAATTATCCATTGACCATTCTCCAATTCAAAGGATTGGGGAATAGTTGCAATCATAGCGTGGTAAAATAGCAACAAATCTAGTCTTAGGCCCCATCCAAAGATGGTCATTCCATCTCTACATAGATACACTCTCTTTGACATCACTTTCAAACCAGCGTTCATTCCTATCAAGGGTGTGCACATCCTTGATAGGAATCACCCTTGAAAGAGTGCCAGAGACTTGAAAAGGTTACCTGAAATGAATGATGAAAGGTTTCTCCCTATAAAACTTTGGGTCCGGATGAACCGATTCATCTTTTTGGGATTCCCTTACCTGGATAACTGAGCATGCATCAACAGATAAGCTTGGATCTATTTACAACAGTCTGACAGGGCACGGTTGACTCCAACTCCTCGTATCCCCCTGCAACCTCCCACCGCCTCCTGATGGTTTTGTTAACGGTTAATTGAGGATAAAAACAAGACTATAAATGATCACCGCCTACTGCACTGATGGTGGGTCTGAAGGCATCAGAGATGTTAGAGGATATGGGGGAGGAGGAATTGGAGGTGTCATCAGTCCGCTACCAGATTGATTTCTCAATTTTGAAATGTCTTTTAGTGAATTTATTACAAAAGTGCATTATTTTGTTGTGCATTTGGTAATCTAATCTCCTTGATCAATCACTCATTACAAATATTTATTTTACACATTGCGATTTGTCCCTATGTGGTGGTGATGGACACGGATTTAGATGGAGTTTGGGATATTAAGGTCGTATGCCCTTCCTGATGTTCTACAGTGGGTTCAAACCCACAGCCGGTCACTCGTCAGTACCTTAGGCACGTGCTCTAACTCTTAGCTATTACCCCCCCACACACACAATCACACACTTGTGACTATATGGAAGAAAAGCAACTTTATTTGTTCATTGTATTCTTATGATTACATTTTTCTTCTGTATTTAACCCATCCTATTTTATAGGACTGGGCAACTTCAGCACCCTGGGACCAGTTAAGGGTTCAGTGTCTTGTTCAAAGACACTTCAACACACTTTCTGAATAAGTTAAGTGATTGAACCTACCAATTACTAGATTACCTCCTGAGCCATGGCACCAACCAACTCATCTTGGGGTTCCTTTTATAACTGACCCTCTCCATTTAACATCTCAATATTTTCCAAATGTCCCCTTGTGGGTGGGACTAATAAAGGAATCTATTATTATTAATTTACAATTGTCCATTGATGCATGTTTATCAGGCTAGTGTTTGAATGTTTTCAAATAAGTTCAGATGCACAATGTCAAATGAACTTGTTCTTAAATAGCACTTTTCTAGTCTGGCAATCACTCAAAGAGCTTTACAATGAACTCCTCACATTTACCAAGCTAAGTGACGGGATATGAATCCAGGCATGCATTTCACCGGCTGAGCCACCACAGCTCAATGATTATATTCATTGCTTGTGTGATGGTAGGATTGAAAGCCAGAGAAGGCAAATTGTGATGTGAGAAGACAGTGTATCATAGATCAGATACCCTAAAGGCCAGAACCAAGAAAATGTTTTATTTTCAAAAAAAATTGCAAAAACAAACGGTACATCTATGGTCCAATCTCAGAGCAATTAAATCCTTCATTTTTAGTCAAGCATTTTCAAAATCAACATAATAGTACATATAACAACATAGACATATCCGATTAATATAACAACTACTTTTTGGGGGGTTTCAAGCTCAAATCCCTATATCTCTACACAGCTGAAATTAAATACAAAATACAGATATTTGATGCTGGGTTATAGACATCTATTATATCACAACTTTATGAAGCGCATTCACATATTTATAAATCCCTCAAAGAATATCACTCGGCATAACAGAGTAAGCTTTTCGTTTTGCTCAAAGGTGCCTAAATAAAGCATACCTTTTTGAAATCTGTTTACCATGTACCATTCCTCAAGCCAAAATGTATTGTATGTCATGATGATGATGTTGACATATAATGAAATTTGTTTTCTGCAATCAACCCATCCTATTGTATAGCAATAGTGAGCAGGTGCAGGACAAGTGACTAAATCCAGTTCTTTTACCTATTGGAGCCAGGAGGATCAACTCTAATGAATCATAAAGAAAAAATATAATTGGAAAGGGCTAAAGGTTACATAAATGGAAAAAAAATCTATAACAATCTATAAGAAAAATATAACCGGACAATGAAATAGTTTCTTAAATGATAATAAGATTTAAGTGAGAAAAATAACCAAAAAAATGCTCACGTTTAATATCAACATTCAATAAAAACAACCCAGATATATTCATCTTTTTTATAGTATTGAAAAAAATGAAAAACAATTTGTCACATAAGGCTGAAATTTAATCAAACCTGGAGTAACACTAAAAATTCAAACACTGACCAAAAGACTGACCATTAATTAGAATAGAAACATTTAAAATCTTCTTAAAATAACCTACCTGACATCTGCTTCTTATCCAGACCCTTATCAGATTAGTACAATGTAGCCAGAGTGATAGAAAGTAGACCAAAGAGAAAAGAATGAAAAGACAGAAACAGGCAGACAAAAGAACAGAGACAGACCAATGTCTAGTGATGTTTGGTTACTGTTATTTTCCCCACAATGCTGTCTCACTCCTCTTGCTGCTCATCATTTTGCTTCTTGGGCAACTGGAAATAGCAAAGAGTGTCAGCATCTAGACTGATGTGATTTAGTATGGACAAGTGGATTGATTGCAGGAAAATCTAATCCATTAAGCTTCAACAAAATGAAGACGAACACACACACACACACAAAACACTTCCTTTCAACAAGAGGTTAATTGTTGTTGTTTTTTCTAAAAATCTATCAATTCTGTGTTGGTTAGTCATCTATGTAAAAAACTAAATCTATCTCAACCATCAGCAAGATGTAAAACAAGAAGAAATGATAACTACATAAAGTTAAATCACTTTTTTGCTGTGTACTCTAAGTTCAATCGAAAGGGTTTGTCAACACACTGGCACTTATTATATACTTATTTTTGCTTTTTACCTGAACTAGAAATGTTGCGTTTTATTATGGAGAGGGATGTAAGGATTTAACTACAATGCATCAAATCAAGAGTGACTTGCTTTAGTCATAATTTCCACTGAAAAAAATTGAATGTACCTTTGTCACTGGATTCCTTCCTTTTCTCCACCCTTCCTTGTTATCTGGTACATTTTGTCTGCCAGACAAAGATTTGCAATTAATCACACAAAGGTCCTCTGATATATTACAATATAAGCATAACAATTACTGGTTATTTGAGAAGGATCAAAATGAGAGAATGCAATACAAATCAAAATGAAACTCATGACATTTTTAAAAGGGACCATATGCAGGTTTTTACATGAATGTCACCTTCAATGCACCACATCAGATTATAACTTCATGCTATGTTGCATCTGCAGTCCTTGCATGTCTTTTTTGTTTACAGCCAACGGCTCAGAGTTTATTGTGGGATTATGTTCTTCTTACCCCTTTAAAGGCGCAGAGATAGATTTTTGTGCGTCACTGAAAGGTGGGCAAATTCCCTCTGTCTCTCTTCCAGGCATGCTTCTCATACGATAACTGAAGTTGGATGGTTTTACTTGACCTGGTAGTTCACTGTGGCATTCCCTGAAGCCTTGCATTAATGGTTTGTCCCTGACGGATCCAAAGAACTCATCCAAGGGGTCAGCTTTGTAATAAAAATTTACAATAAAGGACAAAAATATTAACAACAAATAATGTATCTATTAGTGAAAAATTGTGTGATTGGTTTTAAAATGGGTTGGGTCTAGTGGGCCTGGTGGTTTGAGTCACATTTTTGGTTTTGATGACAGCCAGGGTCCAGCCTCCCCAGCTATCCCATATTATGATATTTATACAATATGAGCTTATTGAGATCATAATTCCATAAAATTACCTTGGTGTTTCAGTCTTCTCTGCAAATCTGGAGAACTCTGCCTAAAGGCGTCTTTTGCAGGAATCAATTGTTTTTGAAAAGATGCTTTTGTGAGATTATTTGCTGGGTATACTGCTCGGGGTCGGAGGTCACATTTATCCTGTGGAAAAAAAGTAAATTGTGAAAAAAGAATTAGGACAGATATTCAACACAGTAGTCCCTCATTTGTCCAGATGTCAAAAATAATTACAGTTCATTTGGGAGCCCGACACATTTAGAAAACAATGATGTATTTTTAACCTTCAGATCAAAAATGAAAATTAATTCATAAATATTCTTTACAACCTGAAACTTATGATGGAGTTATGAAAAAAAAGTAATTTTCAGGCATATTTTCACTTAGTAGTATTGGTAATAAAAAGCCACCCAGTTACTTGAACTGGTTTAAAAAGTTTGAAGTAAACCATGAATATATCAATAATTTCCCACTACATGAAAAACATCTCGTTACTCCTGAGTATTAATTCTACATCGATTACAAAAAAAAACCATATTGTACCTGATGGTGGAAGACAACCGACTCCTCGAGGGCTACACCACAAAATTCACATGGAATCACCAGATCGCCCTCTAGTGGACTGGCGGGGGGGCTGTAGGACGATGGAGACACAGAGCGGGGAAAAGTTGGGAGGTTGTAGGCAAGGGTGTCAGGCATGGTGTGCATCAAACCCCCCCCACTCCTGGTCATCCTGTCCCCGTCAAGTGGAGATGGAGGTTGTTTGCTAAAGGAAGCAAAAGCTGAGGCTGGACTGCATCCAGTCTGAAAAAAAAGACATATGGAAAAGGCTGAATGCCATCTGGATGTGATTAGTTGATCTCTGCATATACATCAATTATCAATTGTATTTATGCAATATAGAGTACACAGTGCCACAAGAATGAGTGAGTAGGTTCTAATAGCCTTCAGTCAGAGAGAAGTGACCTGGACGTAAGCAGACATGTTTCAGAGTTAACAAGAGCACCAGAGAAAAAATAAAAAGCACATGATGGAAATGAAAGGCGCTAAAGAGAATTGATATTACCATAGAACTTGTTTTTTTTTTTATAACTCCATTGATAGAGAGTGTTTGATACAGATCAATTCTTCCTAGAAGGCTTAACAGCTAACACCAGGCACATGTGGTAAGGCCTAGACAAGATCCATCCATCCATTGTCAACCGCTTATCCGGTGTCGGGTCGCGGAGGTAGCAGATTTCAGCCGGGACCTCCAAGCTTTCCTTTTCCTTGCAACATCCACTAGCTGTGATTGGGGGATCTCAAGGCGTTCCCAGGCCAGTGGGGAG
>OMLC01041943.1:9961-28443 GCA_900302585.1 Regalecus glesne
GATTATGCCACTTTAGAAGAAGAAGAAACTATGCATTTTTCATTATACATGCATTCAATGAAAGTTCTCTGCATTTAACCCATCCTATTGTATAGGAGCAGTGAACAGCTGCCGCTCCTGGGGACCAGGTAGGGTTCAGTGTTTTGCTCAAGGACACTTCAACAGTCTTTCTGCAGGTATCAAGGGATCGAACCATCAATCATGCGATCTCTAGGTGGCTGCCCTACCTTCTGAGCTATGCCACCCCATTGGCCCGATAGGGTAGATTCTCTCCAACAATGTCTATTAGCAGCTTTCCATCCTCCTATATAAAGGCCAGTCTAGCCGCATGAAGTCATTAGCTCCAGTTAATCCACTTGAAACTGGGTGCCTTGATTATGAGATCCCACTGAGGAAGAAAAGACGGAAAGCCTCGGTGCATACCGGGACAACAGGGTACCTGGAGCCACGGTATAAGCAAAGTGACATATCTCATCATCCGTCTGGAATTATCAACCTTTAACCCCCGAGCCATTGACCTGATCCCTGAGGACTGGTACAGGATGCAACCAGGCAGATGCCTCTCGAGCGCTCGCTGAGGGAAGACACCAACAGCCGAACGACTTGGAAACTCATCTGGGTGAAGTTGACCAGGTAGGTAGGCTACCACTGTCCAGTCTCCTAGACACCAGTAATGGTGTTTTCATCCATACTGGTGAGATCAGCAGTAACTGTAGAGCTGTGGATGAAAACGGCCCAGTGTGGACGGACACGGTCGTGCCTGCTGTGTTTTTCTGTTTCTACCCCGTCCTGCTCTTCAGTAGTTGACTTGGAAACATTCTCATTTTGAGAAATAACTTAATTCAATGTTTCATTGCTCAAGTTGTTAACTTGGCAGCACAGATAGAGTCACTTTGGTGTGTGTGTGTGACAGAGCAAAAAATATTTCATTTTATCTTATGAGCAAAAAAAAGGGTAAATGGAGATGTTCTCCCACCTTCTTTGTGTAAGCCTTCATAGAATTGTTGACAGAACGGGCCTGGTGAAAAGGATTGAGGACAATCAGATGGGTCAGGGGTGAGCTCCCAGATAACCAGATTAGAAGACATGAAGGTGAACATCTTCCTCCTCCTCCTCCTCCTCATCCCAGCCTGACCTGCACCCAGAATGTGATCGGGATCCTTGGCAATCAGCTTTAAAACACCTAGTTGAGAAGTAGATAAATTACTCTTAAGACAATGTTCTTGTTCATGGGCGTTCACCGCCCAGATACGTTGTCAGTATATCCTATGTGCTAGGAAGGTCATGAAATGCTGTTTTTTTCCCCACAGTGTTTTTGCTCCAGGCAAGTTCTAACATTTAAAAAGTAAAACTTTGTATAGAAGGAAAATTAACAGTTGACTAATAATTCAGCTTTTTCCTGTTCCAAGGGCCACAAATGCAACTACAGCATTCTGACTATGAGCTTATGTTTTGTATCTAGCTGGTATCTAACCTGCAACGTGTGTCTGTTCTCTACTGTGGAACAACCCCGTTTGCGGATGAGCTGTGTCCGGGCACGCTGACATGCTGAGTGTTTGTGTCTTGAACAGGAACAGTCATGGGATGTGGCGTCACAAAGTCTGACCAGTTCCACAAACAGAACTCCAAAGGTAACATGTCAGAAGGAGACTGGATCCATGTGTTCAAGGTTCAGGGCTGGTTCAATTCTCCCCTGCGGGTGAAAACACGTCACAGCAAACAACCCCTTCAAACTCTTAGCTGAACTCCAATGAGCCCATCACACTATCTGCCTCCTCCAAACAACAACACAAGACAAATCAGAAACAGGCGTGGCCAAATATGTTGGGGGGGCTGTGAGGGGCTTTGTTCAATGTTCTCAAAACTCCTCTTCTGTGTCCTCAAAATGTTTCTTAAAGCTACAATAAAATGAACTTTTATACCTCGTAGCTTTGGGTGAACTTGAGTTTTCATGAGCACATCTTAGCAGTTATATCGAATGATAACTAAGATAATAAGGATCATTAATAATAATAATAATAATGAAGATAAGGTATTTCCTTGTGGGGCTGGTAAAGGAACATCTTATCTAATCATTTTGAAACTAAAGGTGCAATCTGCAACTTCTGCATACAGCAGCTGTCCATCCCACGTCAGCCGCTGATTCAGTCAGACTTCGTCTACGCTGCTCGCTTCAGGACGTGTGAGAGAGAGAGAATCAGCCAGTGCCACATCCTTTTTTCTTTTCTTTTAGAGAGTTTCGGCTGTGTCCATTTTTCCAGCAAGCTCAGCGTTTAGATATCCGTCACGGTGGTACGTCAGTACAAATTGCTCAGTTTAGCATGAATCTGATCAACAGCAGATTAACGCTGCCAACTTTTACACTTAGCATATTCACATAAATGGCATTTGGAAGTACAACTATGAATGAGACCGTTTCGGATGGTGGTCCTCATTAATAGCTGATTAACATTGGCAAAAACGGAATATAATCACCAAATATAGAGGATATTATGATCCCACCAGTAAAGGGGGATATGTCCTCTCCATGTGTGTAATAGGTACTGCCTCATGCCAGATGTGTTCAGCCGTAGAGCTCCATATGCCTTCAGCATGCTGAGTTCTAGGGACCATAATGAACCATAGAGACAAACTGGACTGACAAGTCTTGTGACTGATTGATCATAAATCAAGTATAGATACTTGCAGAACACTTTTACTGTTGTCCAAAATCACCTTCAGAAGCTGAAAGGCCCTCTGAAGGCAGCTAACAACAAGCTGATGCTCACTACCAACTCTGGGGATAGGCTACAGAGCATCTTCATGGGACTGTCCTGATCTAATGAAGGCTGAATAAAAATTAAAAAACTGCCTCCTTGATACATATCAGTAGGCTTTCTCCTTTACTCTGATCTGTCTTTCATTTCTCCACCCTTACATGTACTACATAAGGTGCTGTTGCCCCAGGTAATGTCTTCCACTTTAACTGAGCCTCATTAAGGCGCCTTTCAGTGTTTCTTTTACTGTCGAGTCCGTTAAGTGTTAAAAATAAATGTGTCTTTTTTGCTTCCCAATACGGCCTCTTTGGTCTGCTGCTGGTAGCCGTCACAAGTAAGCATGTCACCCTTGTCCTCCTCTGTTGCTTAGCTTGGCAGGTAGAAGTTATCAGGTAGTCAGTGGCAGGTAGTGGGTAGCAGATAGTAGGTAGTATGCAGTACATGGTAGGTAGCTGGTAGTAGGTAGTATGCAGTACATGGTAGGTAGCTGGTAGTAGGTAGTATGCAGTACATGGTAGGTAGCTGGTAGTAGGTAGTATGCAGTACATGGTAGGTAGCTGGTAGTAGGTAGTATGCAGTACATGGTAGGTAGCTGGTAGTAGGTAGTATGCAGTACATGGTAGGTAGCTGGTAGTAGGTAGTATGCAGTACATGGTAGGTAGCTGGTAGTAGGTAGTATGCAGTACATGGTAGGTAGCTGGTAGTAGGCAGCAGGCAGTACGTACTAGATAACAGGTAGCTGGTATCAGGTCATAGGTAGCATGTAGCTGGTAGTGGATAACAGGGAAACAAACATCGACTTCCTGGGCAGGGCATTAGCTCACCAGTGTGTGCGTTTCAAAATTCAGCAAAGAAAGTTGAAATGTAGTTGTAGTCAAATTAAAGGGTCATGGAGACACGTGTGTCAACACTTAGGGGAAGTGGGTACACTTTGTACTGTTTATTTCCATGGAGGACACCAGCTTTGACTGCCTGTCTTTTGTGCTCTTAGCTATAAAGGCGGCGGTGCTGATTCAGCGCTGGTACCGTCAGTATATGGCCCGTATGGAGATGAGACGCAGGTACACCTGGCACATCTTCCAGTCAATCGAGTACTCTGGAGAACAGGCACAGATAAAGGTACCAAACAAAGGGGTCCTTGAGTGGCTTCCAATAACACGGCTGTGATTTCTGTCTCACTGGTATTCTAGCTCACTAGACATTACACCACAATAGAGGATGTATAAGAATAGCTTCTCCAACAGCTTTATTATCACCCAACATATGGGCTAGAGTTCTACATTTCCATTCTAAATCCACAAGATAACCTCTGTACATGAGGCGCCCTGAGACAAGAAGCTATAGACTGGGCCTCTGCTGTGGTTTAGCTGATAACTCCCTAAAAAGACAAAACAAACAAAAAGAAAATGTCTCTCTTCCCGCTGCAGCTGTATAACTTCCTTGGCTACCTCGTGGATAATTTCACACCATCTAGCAATGAACGTAAGTTTCTCCTTTTAACATCCAGACTTGTAATTCACCATCAGAGAGCCAGATTCTCTTAAACCCTTCGGCTGTTGTCTGAACTTCCGTCAGGGAGCCTGATCTTCCACATTTTCCGGGAGAATGAGGTGTGTCGGGATGCAGAGTGGGAGAGGTACTTCTGCTACAAGAACATCGAGGTGCCAGAGATCTACTCGGGACCCCACCTCACCTTCCCCCTCACCGTGGAACAAGTTACCAACCTCGTGGACGCCTTCAGGAACAAGAGGGTCAGTGCAACCAGTTTGCTTTTGCCTTTTTTGTTCTTCGTCTGCACCCAGTACTCTTTTCTAGCCCATCACTGGGTAATCATTTAGACAGATGGCTGTTTTCCTCCAGCCCCCAGTTTGGTGTGGTGCAGAGATGCAGAATCATTTGATGGATAGCAGGCATGGTGTGAGACGTCGTTTTAGAGTGTAAGATATTAAGACCTATTGAGGTTGGAGACATTTTTGAAAAGGAGATGTGATCATTTGTGAAGGCTTCTATGACTGCCCCATGGGACTGTACTGAAATCCAGTGAGAAGATTAACTCTCTCAATACTGAAGCCATCAGTTAAGGTTTGATGTGGATGAGCATTTGGGTGGAATCTGGTTTAAAAATGAGCCAACCGATTACTTACATAGCTTGTCTTTTGGTATGTAATTGGAGGTCATTGAATAGTCGCCAGTCAACACATGAGCTAGGGGAAAATAACAATTGTGATAGATAAAACAGAGAATCCCAGAATAAGCCAAAATGAGCCAAAATGTAGGTTTCGGTGTCCTGAGGGGCTGAGAAACAAATTGTGTTGATAATTTTTTTGTTTTCATGAATAACAATTTCATGAGAGCAAAAGAAAGATCACAACAGGATCATTTCTCAGTGCTGTGTAGCGCCAGAAGCCTTTTGACTCACCAAGTCTCTCTCCCAGCAGCAGCTGCACTCGCGCTACGTTCTCCAGCTCCTCCTGGAAACATGGAAGCTGCTGAAATCGTTTCCGAACATCAATCGAATCTCCACCTGCAACAGCAAGGAAATCACCATCTGTGGTGAGTTGGTAGTGAACGGTGATCGACAAGCTAGGTTTGAGTCCACCGTTCAAAACAGGGGCTGTTGCTAATCAAAAGATTTCCTTAAAAGACATCTTTGTTGACTTAAAGTTGATCAAATAACGGTCAAACTTCTTCCTCCAGGTGATTTGCATGGACAGCTGGAGGATTTGCTCCTGATATTTTACAAGGTACGAACACATTTTGCCTCACAGGGAAATAACCTGGGAGTTCTTTTAGTGGATGGATTGTAGAAATGTATGATTTTCCAGTACTGAGGGATGTTATTTATTTAGAATACTATTAAACTATGAGCAGGAAATAGGAAGGCAAAAGAGGAGGTTTGTGAACCCTTCACTGCTCCCTGGGTGCTTCACTTTCCCACTGCTACTATACAATAGGATGGATTGAATGTGGAAGTTTTGTTTTTCCTCCCCTTGACCCTAACATGTGGTCATCTTTTCACCTGGAGGTTCTTCAACACATGGAAAGTGAGCTGTAGTCATATGACGGTGTCTGATCAATACTATCCGTTTGATCAAATCTACGGATTGAGGATGTTCCCTTCAACATGGCTGTCCATCTCTGTGTCCACTGTAGAACGGCATGCCGTCCCTCGAGAGACCCTACGTGTTTAACGGGGACTTTGTGGACCGAGGCAAAGACTCCATAGAGATCCTCCTCATTCTGTTTTCCTTCCTGTTGCTCTACCCCAGTGACGTCCACCTCAACCGGGGAAACCATGAGGACCACATAGTCAACCTGAGGTAAGAAACAGCTGATCTGGGTCATCCTGGTGACTCAACTGCCCGGTCCATGTGCCATATCTACTCTGAACACCACCTAACTTGTCACTCTAGTGTCCATTTACCAAGAAAAAGTCATAACCCTAACTTTGAAAGTGGCTAGTGACTAGCGGTGTGGTTTCCCAGTAAGAGTCCTGGGTTTGATCCAGGCTGATCTCTGTGGACTTCACATGTTCTCCCTCCGTCTTCTTCCCAGTCCAAAGACTCCAGGACAGGAGTTAATGGGAGCATAAGAGATGGTGTGTGTGATCCCATTCAGGGTGGGTGCTGGACAGCACCAGACGTAGGAAAGATTGAATAGTATTAACAGAAATAGCTACACCAGCTTCGTTTTGAGTACTGGTCAAACTTTGAATCAATCCCTTGCTGGGTTTGCAGAAATGATTGCATGTAGCCAGAGGTCTTAATCCTCCATTATTCTGTTGTCTCCATCCCTGCCCCTCTTCTAAACCAAAAAAAAAAACCCAAAACATGCTCCTCTAGATACGGGTTCACCAGGGAAGTGTTGACTAAATACAAGGTAGGTTCCTAGTGTATAGATCTGTAGGCCTAAATAACATCTGGACATCCCCGTTTCCTTTTTGGTACCGTCTGGTATGCCCCCTCTTACCCTGCCTCTGAAATCAGTGTGTGTGGGGTGAAGTCTGTTGTTGACCCCTACTCTTTGTGGCATCAGAGCTATAAACTGCACCAGTCAGTATCGCCTGCAAGGCTCCCATTAAGTCTGAAGGCCGTGATGGGAATCTGCCAGCTCACTGGTACGAGTCCCTTTCCTTTGAGGACCGAGGGGACCGGAGGTTGTTAGAGAAGATAAATGGCCGTTTAGTAAGCCGCTGAGATCACGCTGGTCATTCAGAGCCCCACGCATGAAGCCTTGGAGGCATTTGTGTCAATACAGTCCTGTTGGTTCTTACTGCTTTTCTGTTCTGTCAACCCCTTGAATAGCTCCCATAAATCCAAGATGCCCCCAGTCTGTTCCTCCTAAATGAGAAATGTGCCTTGCTCAGCTTAGATGTGTTGCCTACTAGTCAGATAAATGTGTAGAACTACTGCTTCACTTGAATAAATTACTCTATACCAAAACTACTCAAGTTGAATGAAACATTGACTAATCCACACAATGTGTAAATATCATAGATCTGAGGGTCAGTTCCTGTTTAATCTGTCTTGCCAGATGCATGGTAAACGCATCTTGAAGTTGCTGCAGAAGATCTTCAGCTGGCTGCCTTTGGCCACAGTGATCGATCAGAGGGTGCTGGTCTTGCATGGTGGCATTTCAGATAGCACTGATCTCAGTGTCCTTGCCAGGGTGGACAGACACGAGGTGAGTTGAAACACTTGTGTTCTTATGCACGTTGTCATTGTTGTGGATAAAAATGAAGCTCTGGGAGTCAAAATTGAGGCTGGCTGACAAGGTGTCTTTTCAAAGCAGCAAAGCAGGTTTATTGAGAAAACCAAAATCAGGGGTGAAAATCAGGACAGCAGCTAAGAAAGCGCTGGACATCCCTCTGTCCAGTATTTTCATGATGGCCTCTTCAGCCCTCCCAGATTTTGGAGGCCCAATCAGATTTCTTAATTTCTTGTCATACACGTCAGACCACATTGATTAATCATATTGTTTGTGCAGTCTCATATGAGATGTTTTGTTCCAACCTGGTTTTCTGGAAAATGCTTTGCTAACTCATATCATGGGAGGGGGGCCTTTAGTCATATCTGGGATGCCCAAGGCCTAAACTCCCCACGAGCAGAACCAATAAGTATCTCACACTGGTGCAACATCTTGCCTTTTTGGGGCCTTAACGACGCAAAGGCCAGGAACTCTGCAATTCCCCACATAATAGACACGAGGCACAACTCTATTCAAAAGTGTGTGAAAAGTTGTAGGTGTCAAGAGCTCTTAAGTGCATTTACCACCTGTTGCTATATACATGTGCACACACAAACACACACAGACCTAAAACGATCCTAAACAGCGGTTCTGTAAGCTTGTTGTGAACACAACAATATGGGATCCGCAGGGGGGCATGATGGCTCAGCGGCAGAACACGCACCTCAAACTGAGCTTAGTGGACTCGATCCCACCGTGGGGTGTCAGGAAAGGCTGTACACTCTTAATCCCCCATGCTCAGCAAATGTAAAGCATATGATGCAAAGTGCTTGGAGTGGTTGCTAGACTGGAAACGACTATATAAAAGGATTACATTCACCCTTATTAAATAGCTATTAAACAGAGATAGCTTGTCTGAGTCAGGTCTTTAGCTAACCGACAAAGTAGAACCCAGACACATCGGAAACATTTCAAAACTTAGTATCTTATGAATGATTTTACTGAGCAGGTTAAAGGTAAAAGTCTAAGTTGCATCTCTATCGATGGTGTTTTATTATTCCTGGTGAAACCACATGGACAGTACCAAACAATGGAGAAAAGGAGAGTCTACGAAAGAACAATGATGGGGAGGACAAGAAAAAATATGTGCTGCCAATTGTCTCACCAGTGATGGTTATAATGTCCATTTGAAAAATACATCATCTAAACATCTTACAGCATGTATCAGAGGCTAACAGTCGGTTTGTGAGCGAGTCAGAGGCCAAATTCATCAAATGTTTTGCATAAAAACGGGCCCAAGTCAAACTGTAAGGCCACAAGATGGATGAAAAATGTTTGTTTTTGTGTGCTTGTGAAATAGACGGTAACAGAGTAATTAAACTGTTTTGATTAAGCTCTAAACATTTTCACAAGCGTACTGGGGAAATGAAACACTGGCTGACATTTACTACATCATTCCTATCGCCCTTAATTTCTGCTTCTCTTGGCTCTAGTATGTTTCAGCTCTTAGGCCTCCAAAGAAGAGACACCCGAGTACGGTTAGTGCTTTGATGGAGTCAGACATAGAGAATGACGTCTGGCTTACCAAGATGGGCCAGCGCCGGGTGTCCCTCACCTTCCCCAAATCCCTGGGCAGCCGTGACAGCTTCCAGAACCGCTCACTCCAGGATTTCTCCAGCCGTGTCAAACTGACCTTGGAGGAGGAGCTGGAGGTGCGCCGGCGGCAAACGAACTTTCTCAACTCAGGTTTCAGCCAGTCTCAAAAACAGTTCAATCCGTCAATGTCTCCTGACTCCTCCCAGGACTCCCCTGAAACCAGTGGTGATACCATGGATGAGTGGAAACAGGTGAATCAATGAACACGGTACCACTGAAAAGTACTATAACAATAATAATGATAATCAAAAAATATATAATAATGATAACAATAATAATAATAATAACAATAATAATGACAACAATAATTTTCCCTTCTCAGTCCCACAAAGGGAAATTTGCAATTATATGCATGTAATCCAACCTGTTGTATAGGAGCAGTGAGCTGCCAACTTATGGCGCTCAGGGAGCAGTTAGGGGTTCAGTGTCTTGCTCAAGGACACCTTGACATGCTGTATGCAGGACCAGGGATGAAACCTTCAGCTTTCCGATTGCCAGATGACTGCTCTACCCATTGAGCCATACCACCCCCTGTTATAAGTGGTTCTTGATAATTAATAAAGATTGCTTTTCCCGATGGAGAATCTGAACTCCATTTGCAAATTAACTCAGTTGAAGACACATTGGCATACACCTCCCTGTGGTGTATGCCAAAGCCAGCCAACAGCACAGGCTAAAACAGAACATTGTCTGAGGAAGCTTTAGTCAAAGGACCGCTATCCTTGGCAGAGTTACAGGACCTGAGGAGCTCGATTTTCCTTGTGACACAATGAATGTATTTTAATATAAAAAACAAATCCAAGTCATCCTCTATTTCACCAGATCTTGGACCTGTTGTGGAGCGACCCCATTTCCCAGGACGGCTGCATGCCGAATGAGGTGAGAGGCGGGGGCTGCTACTGGGGCCCTGACATCACTGAGGACTTCCTCAACCGACACAACCTGCAGCTCATCATCCGGTCCCACGAGTGTAAACAGGAGGGCTATGAGTTCTGCCACAACCGCAAGGTGAGTACCAGTAAGGAGGGCCCACTGAGGGGCCGACCACGGGGTGGTAAAAAAAAAAAGCGGTTCTTGGTGCAGGTTCAATTGATAAAGTATTGCGTAAATATCCATCTGTTGTCAACCGCTTGTCCAAAGTTGGGTCACAGGGAACTAAATCTGTCCCAGCTCTCATAAGGCCCAGGCTCTTCAATTATTTTGGAATGGGGACTGGTTCATGAAAAGGATACCAAATGAGAGGGTAGAGAAGAATGGCTTGAAACATGAAAAATAACATCAACTAAAGATACAGTAACAGTAGGCCTACAACAACAACATATGAGTCCATATATATTGTCTTTTTAAATGGATCACAAGAGCATCCGTGCATCAGTGCATCTCCACATTCAAATAGCATGTTTGGAGATAGGTCCAAGTGAGCCACACCTGACAATTATAACTTCACTCATTTAACTTATAGACTGCAAACGTCCACTTCAGTACACACGACTGTACTAACAGAGACAACACAAGGGCGTCCTGTGGTACTGAACAAGTCAATGCGAATAAATCATTTCTATATTATAATCAACACCTCAGCTTCACCTCAGCTACATTAAGTGCATCATATGAACTATCAAGACAAGTGACAATTCAAACTGCAACATTATAACCTCCTCAAGAACCAGTCTTCTGATCTCACTAACAAGGCCCATAGGTCTGTCATCTGACAGCCTGCCTAACAAACATTTGACGAGAAATTACACGTTTTAGATTTGACAAGCACAGTGACGTCAGGTGTCTACATCATCAGGGCGACACACATACAGAAGTACTGATGTTGGGCAGAGAAGGATGTACCGCGATTAGTGTTAGAGGCATTCATGTGAGGGAATGATGACTCACGTGTAAGCTGAGCCAAACACTGAGAACTGTTCAGAACTGTTCAGAATCTTCTGCTCTGATGACTGTCGCAGGTCATCTGATGACTGAAGGTCAATGAGGTCGAGCTCTAAAGACGCTTCACCTAGTGACTTTACCACCACTGCCTTTGCTTTTCATTGTGGATGAGCAAATCATGATAAGATAAGATGTCCCTTTATTAATCCCACAGGAGGAAATTACAGAATTACTATTGAGCTGACATGTCAGACAGTAAGTGGAGGAAAATGCAATAAATAAAGTTAATGACAGCCATGACCAAGTCAATTATCTCTCTTAACTCACCACTTAGTTTAAACACAAGAGACTTTGGTGGATCAGGCAATGAAGGGCCCTCAGCTGAGGAGCCACAACCGCCAACCTAGCGGACAGGCCCAGTGTCCTGCCGCTCATCGAGGGCCCACCATCGGTTACTAGCATGGTAATACGTTACAAATCCAACTTATTCTGCTCAAAGAATTGAATAGTTTCATTAAATATTAGCTCACCTATCACGTGTCCATCCAGAGTAATGAGTCCAGGTAGTTCCTCCAGAAGCATCTCCATCAGAGACTCTGGTGTAAATACACAGCTAAACTACCTCACTATTATCCATCGATTCATCCATGGCAGGAAACATGACCTCCACCTTCCGCAGGTTGTCCATGACACTCTGGAAGACATCCGATATGAGGACCTCTGCTGGCCTGGCGGCTGAAGTGTCTGATACCGGAATATTCTTGACGGAATCAATCAAGCTAGTTCAGTTGTTCTTACGTGTAACTAGCTCCTCGACTGATGCACTCGTTCGAGTGAACACAGGGCCCTGGCACGGACAGATATGAAACAAACTTCTATGTCCATTCACTGTTGAACTGTCTGTTCTCTGAGTCAACCTTTCGCTCTTTTAAACTAGAAAGAGACAATTTGTCTAGCTAACCGGGCTAATATGCTACCAGGAACAGATTACAGGTGCTAGAAGGACGCGGCAGGACGTGAAAGTGGGGACAGCGCATGCGTCAACTGACGATGACTCCTTTTAATGCGACTCAAGAGACCCCAGGATGGCCAATAGAATACCCCGGCGTTAGGCGAAGGGCGGGGCCACACCCGGAACTGGTTGCCAGTCCGTCTAAACTAGTCAGGCGAGCACCATCTTGTTCAAGGACACTGCGACACTTTTCTCTGCAGGCGTGGGGATCAAACCTGCAACATTTTTATCGCCAGACGATGGTGTACTCACCGAACTCTGCTCGTTCCTCCCGTTGGCCCAGGCTTGGTTCCCTAAGTGTCTGGTAGAGCTGGAAAACACTACGAAAAGAAAGGTCAATGTTTTCCCTAATATGGAGGCTTTATGTGACTTTGTTATCAGAACTGGGGCACAGCAGACGAATGGATTTTCCCAATGTTAAACAAATGACATTACACTTCTGTGGTGTTCAAGGCTCATGAACACAGGACAAGGGAGATCCTTGGTTGGGCCTGTGGCTTCTATGCATGACAGGAAAGAAGCTGCTCCTCAGTCTGCTGGTGTGGATCCATTCCTGGAGGGCAGCAGGGACACCAGGCTGCTAAGTGGGTGATATTCTTCGCAACAAAGCTTCTTAATTATTTTCATTGTGACACGCTCCCAAACTGACAAACGCCCGATCAGACAGTTGGAGTGGAGTTGACCCATCATGAGAGGAATTACATTTCCTTGTTTTGCTTGTTTGTTTGCTCGTCTGCCAACATCTTTAGGGCAAAGAAGCACAGCAAATGAAATGACATGACATGACATGTTCAGGAAGCGCTAACAGTGATAAAGATGAATAGAGGTGGGTTGAGGTCACAAAAAAGGTCACAGTCAGGGTTTTTTATGATTTGAATTACTAAAATAAATGATAGTTTAATATTTTAATGAACTTGAACTACTCTAGATTGTTCTTGGTTGTCCTTGGTCTTGTGACATCCTCACAGCGATTCCCGCCTAGTGGGGATCCCTGGATCTGCTGTGAGCTTACACCACTTCCTCTGAAATTCAATTCCCGCACGCTGTCACGTGTCAGTGTCAAAATGCTGAGTTTCATGTACTGAAGTAATTAGCTTTCATTTCTCTCATTCAGGTGCTTACTCTGTTTTCTGCTTCCAACTACTATGATGTGGGCAGCAACAGGGGGGCCTACGTCAGACTGGGCCCAGACCTAGTGCCTTATATGATCCAGTACCAGGCCAATAGCATGACCAGAGAGCTTAGCATGAGACAAAGGTGAGTTAGCAGCAAAAAAGTTTCATCAACATTTATAAGAATTAATTGTAAAAGTTCTCTTCATTTCTATATGAAGCTATGTGACCATTGTCCTCATTGTGTTCTCTGTAAATAGTCGTTCAGGGTGTGCTTCTCATCTGCATCATTATGATAATAATAATAATAATAATCTCCCCGAAAGAAAGACAGGAAACAAGTTGCCACAAATCACAGCCCCTCAGGTTTGAGAGAGTTGCATTCATGGACGGTGGTCTCGGGTCGTTGACCTTCTGAACAAGTGAGGTTAATTCAGGGCATTAAACATCATGTGTCCTGTTCTCTGATTTGCAGTGTGGGACGGACAGAACATTCTGCTCTCAAAGTTCTGCGGGAACAATTGTATGCACATAAGTCGGACCTCATGTGCATTTTCCAGGACCTGGATAAAGAACACACAGGTGGGTGTGGTGTTGATTTACAACCACCTTCAGTCCCTCTGGTCTGTGTCATACCTCACCCACGCCTCCCCCATTTAGCCTTATCTCTCAAAAGATGGCGTCAATCAGGGAGGAAACATGACAACAGACTCCAGTATCCTTATCGATTAAAGGAGAAAAATGGTCCCAGCTTAACGTTTCACCAAACACTGTCACAGGTCTGGTGTCCCTGAATGATTGGGCCATGGCGGTAGAGAGCGTGATGCGCCTGGGTCTGCCCTGGAGGATGCTTCGTTCCCAGTTGGTCACCAACAAGAGCAATGATGCCATGTTGGACTACCAGGCGTGGTTCAAAGAACTGTCCTTCAAAGAGCCCAACATGGAAGTAAATAAAACCCAATGTCTCGGTTAGCTTGGTACAAAAGTGTGGACATTAATTCAGTATAGCCAAAAGAGATAATCACAGCTGATGAGTTACACTGACTAGAGCTGAGAGAGAAAGAGAGATGGGGGGTCTTCATGTATTGATATTGCTCTTTTGCAAAAAATAAGAACAATAACTACAGGCCTGTATAAGCAAAAAGAGTAGCACTTGTGCTAAAGTTCCATTCACACTGCATATGTACTATCCTCAAATGAGACTCCTTTTTTTCCAACCACCCAGCATATTGAACAGAGTTTACTTGAGACCCTCTACCGCCACCGTTCCACCCTGGAGACCATCTTCAGGATAGTTGACACGGACAACTCAGGTAAAACCAACACCTTTGATCAAGTGCGCATTTCACATAAAACTCTTTATTAAATCTGAATTGGCGTTAGCAGTGGTGCTACATCGTAGTATGTCTGAATCAATCCACTCTGTCCAACACCACGGGCATCCAAGTCTCACTCCAAATGAGGAAATTCAGACATGAGTGCAGTGTGCTGTTGGTTTGTGAGCAGATGTTTTGGGTTGCTACTAAACAAGTTAACTAGTTACAGGGGGGGGGACGTGTTTGGCAGAGTAGAAATCAAGTGACATTCAGTCTTAGGTGGGAGCTAAGCACTCGTGGAGGGAGGACAGTTGATTCGGGTTGTTGGGTTGGACAGAAAAATAGGTCAGAGTATCATCAGCATAACAGTGGTGGGACATGTCTTGAAAGTGACTGAACACATGACCCAGAGTTAGCTTGTATAAGAAGAGGATTGGCCCAAGGACAGACCCCTGAGGGACTCCACACAGTAGGGGGGCTGACGAGGCTACAGGCTTGTTAACACAGACATTAAAACAAACATGACAGTAAGATAATAGTGAAACCAATTCAAAGTTCCAGAGATGCCAACCCAGTTCTCCAACCGATCAAGTAAGATTATCGATGGTGTCAAAGGCTTTAGTTAAATCTAGAAGAATTAGAATAGGGTGTTCACCTTTCTCAGCATAAGAATGTCACTGGATACTGTCAGTAATGCAGCCTCAGTACTGCTCTTTTGGCAAAGCTGGATTGAAATTTATGGCAAATGTTATGACCCTCAATCAGCTACAGAGTTTGCAAGTTTTTTAACCAAGATTTCAAAGAAAGTTTTGAAATGGGTCTATGATTCTCTCATCTTGCCGGATCAAGAGCTTTGTTTTCGGAGAGAGGCTGAACACAGGTCATATTGAAATAGTCAGATGTGCGAGAGCAGCTGATAAAGAGCAGGCTGGGACCTAAGCCAGGCAGGATGGATTTTAAAAGTGTTGTTGGAGTTCAAAACAGGGAGTAGAGGAGGGGCACATGTGGTCCACAGTATTCATAAAGGAACTGTAGAAAAAACAGGAACAATTATTAGAATTGTATGGCTGGAAGGGGGACTGGGGGAGCAGTGGGAGTAAAATTTGACCTTTGACCATTAATGTTGTCAACAATGAAAGATAAGAAATGTTCACAGTCATCAGCAGAAAAGGTAGGATGCAGGGATGAGAGGAATTCACAAGCGGATTGATGGCACTGAACGGAAACCTTTGGTTTTGTTTATTACTATCGATCAAGTCCGAGAAGTAAACGGCTCTCGAACCTCTCACAGGTAGTTTCAGGCTCGGTCGTAACTCCGACGTGGAGTTGGTGCAAGTGGCTGTGAGTCTTGCTTCACTCACCATTTCACTGTGACACACGAGTTATTCAATCTCTAAGGCAACCAAATCACCACGCAGTGAACGAGGCATCACAATAAGTCACCATCTCCATAGTTTGATTCAAACTTTATGGAAATTGGTTTTGCACCAGAAATGGTCGCCCACCACGGGTCAGCATGAGATGGGATGAGACTGGCTTTCGGCACACTTTCCAGACCAGTTTGGTACATGACCTGGTCGACAAGGATTGCTCACTCCCGTCAAAACTGGTACCACGTTAGCGTAATGGCAGCAGTATGGAAAGCCACCATTTGTATCAAAGTGGGACGGCTGAATGGCTGTGGTCGAGCTGTGATGTGAGACCTGGGCCAGCGGCAGGCGTGTTGTGTTTCCCCCACAACCAGAGCTGTCGGCCCAAGTTCAGCCACAGCTAATCCAACTATAGCGTGTCTGCAGCAGGTGGCGGCCCACAAACTCCTCTCTGCTAATGTTGGGATTAACCCAGTGATCTACTGCCAGCATACCACCCCCGCCTACTGCCACCATATCTCCTTGCTTCTCCATATCCCCCTTCTCATTGGTGTTCTCTCTCCCTCTACATACACATAAACTCTGCTGCCGCCACCCCCCACAGGCTTCATCACTATGGAGGACTTCAGGCAGACATGGAAGCTGCTGAGCATCTACCTGAGGATGGAGTTCACAGACGAGGCCATCTCAGACCTGGCCGTGACCATCGACAGCAACCAAGATGGAAGCATCGACATCAATGAGTTCATGGAGGCCTTCCGTCTGACGGACAAGAAGAGCAGGCTGGAGCGGGGGCGCAGCATGTTCATGGGCACGGCCTCTGACCTCACCAAGCTGGAGGGGGATCCAAACATATGACCTCAGGGGGGAGGGGTGTAGACCTCAGAGAGGTCGCTAAGAGGGAGGACTGCAGGGGGGGGGCATGGTGGCTTAGCAGTCAAACGCCATCCCCCCACAGAAAGAGAGTCCCAGTTTTGACTGAGGGTCTCTTCCATGTGGAATTTGTATGTTTTCCCCACTTCCATGTGGGTTTCTCTCCCTTAATCAGTATTCCTGCAACCGTCCACAGACACGCGTGTTCAGTGAGCGCGGGTCTGTCCAGTCGAATGGGACTAAACGTGTGTGTCGGCCCTGTGATGGATCGGTGACCTGTATCTGTCTGGTGACATGTTGGCATGGGTAACCCCCCCCCACCATCACCACCACCCTGATTAAGCAGGTAGGATGGATGGATGGATGGATGGATGGATGGATGGATGGATATGGTAGGGAAGAGACATGTTATGCTCATCCCGCGTCAGCTCATCACGCAGCAGCGGGGAATCCAAATCCAAGCTGCTTTAATGACGCACTTTAAGACGCAGATTCTGCTAATGCCCCTGCCATGTGGACCGGAGGGGATTACAAGAGGTCAGAGTTCAAAAGAACAGAGGGGGGTACTCATTCCAAGTTTTAAGGAGGAGGAGAGCTGAAGAGAGAAGGCTGATGGGGCAGTTCGCTGCATAAGGAATCTTAGTTTTGCTGCTAGAAGGATGCAAATGTAACAGCTTGGTCAGTGCTGATGCTCATTAGAAGCATCATGTTTGGGCTGTTCCGCTTTTCCAGAGAAAAAAAAAATCACTTTCTCGCTCAATATTAAACTTGCGACATTTAATCTGTCAGATATTTTCAATAGGGTAGTAGAAGTCAACTGACAAGACCCAGTTTTCAACCATTAAATCAATCCATCCAGTCCACTCATCCCATGTCGGGTTGCGGGGAACTGGAGCCTATCCCAGTGCTCATGGGGTGAAAGGCGGGGACGCACCCTGGACAGGTCGCCGGTCCATCACGGGGCCGAGCAGTGAGGGAGCAGTAAGCCCGCTATTATCCCAACACTCTACAAAGTCCAGATGTTGACGAGCCATTGAGCGCTACCGGCGGGACAGCCCCGCCCTGCTCACAACTAGACTGTAGCTCAATGTTCCAGGTGCCTTCTAGACAGAAGTAACATTAAGTCGTAGTGGTTACACACTGTTTCGTGTCTGTGCCAACAGTGTAGCGAAGGACGCAGGACAGCTGCACTACGGCCCTCACCTTGTCCAAAACACACCACTCACTCAGCTTAGTGACTTTAACCTTCTTTGACTTCCTCTAAATCAACACTTTATCCTTCTGTACCTGTGGCTGAATACTGAAGTATGGGGACTCACTGGATTCGTTTTTGGCTTGCTTCATACGATGACATGTTTTCATGCCCAGACTCCATTTGGATATCAGTGTTTTTATCTTCTAGCTCCACTGTGGACCCTGTTGTAGCATGGCAGGCAGATCCTAACGGCTCATGTATTTCCACACACCATCTATGTCATGTTTTGTAAGGGAATATTACTCAACGCGGTTTCCCTCTAGCCTGCTGTGTGAGCTTGGGCCTCTACGTAGAAGATATGACATATCTTGTGTGTGTCTCAACGTAGAACACTTTCGCTGGTTGTTTGTAATCAAAGAGACGGCTGAGGAAACCATGTCAGAATCTTCCTTGAGCTTAATAGCAGTGATCTAACAATAAAAACGCTTCGTCAGCCACCCAGCGTGCGGTGTGACCTTTCACATAGTTACTGCTGTGGGCCTCACAGGAGTCGGACGTTCTGAGATCGTCATGTAAGCTAATGAGAGATGTCCACGTTACATGTCACGATTAGACCCCGCAACGC
>OMLC01041943.1:34453-48080 GCA_900302585.1 Regalecus glesne
CCTCCCCCCCTCCGGTGACTCCCAGCTCCTGTCAGAGGAAAAAAGAAATGAAAAAAAGCTCGTCTGGGCCCCTCCCCAGACCCAGCGCTCCTCCTGGGGAGAGTGGAGCTGTTGTGTTATAGTGTGATGTGCAGCGAGGGCCATGCACAGCAGGAAGAGAATAGCGGTCAGTCAGTTATAAGGAGAATCAGCAAGAGGAACAGCGTCTTGACTGGCAGAACATTTGCTGGAACTTTCGTCACATCCCCTTAACATCCCCTCTTTCTTAATTAAGGAGAATGGAAAAATAGCCCCTTTGTATAGTATATGTGAAATTCCCGACCCCTCTACTGCTCCCCCAGTCCCCATTCCTGAGCCCCTCAAGACACCATCGACTGTGCCAATCAACACTTCTGGGCCTCCACCGGTGACATGGCAATGTAGGAGCCGTTCCTCACTGGCTGGCTGGCGTGCGTCTCTGTGGGCTCCTCGGGTTTGTCGCTGACCGGAGTGTAGGCCGTGTCGTCCTTCGCCGTCTGGTCAGGAAGAGAGGCAGCGGGACAGACGATGTTAATGCACGCCGGTAGGGACAGGCCAAAACCTTAACATACGCATGCTGTTTTCTAAACTGACAGACTCTTAAATGGTTGGCAGACATTGATTAAAGCTATTTGACTGTCGACATAATGTTGAAATGAACCACGTGTACTTAATATGGCTTACGGACAAATGGATAATATATGGTGAAAATATAAGCACCCCACCACACTACATGTTTAACTTCCCAGCTGGGAACTTTGGAGAGCTAACAATACGATGGAGGTGAGAATATAAAGGAACATGTTTTACCAGGATAATTAAAAATGATAAATCAATACCAAGCAAAGAGACAAATTAAAAAAGGGAAACAGCAAACAAGGCAAAAATGAAGACTTACAGTAAAAGAATGAAAAGCTTCAGTAAAATCAATGCGTTTTACTTCATTCTAAAAACAGAAAGGAAACAAAAAGGGGGGTTAAAGAAATTTGAAATTAGCCTGTGGCTACGACAACATCTCCACACATTAGGAATAAACTCGTGTCACTCTTGACATTCCTCCTGGTAAATTCAGTCTGATCCTCACAGCAGCATTCATGGCTGCATGTTGCTGGCATCTCTCGACAGTTACTGGCCTGTGATATCAGAGTCTACGACAGTAAAAAGGTCACTGTGGCTCATAAACTGGTTCAGACAAACACAGATAAGTATGAAGGTACATTGTACTTCGGGGGGTTTACTACAGTGCAGAGCACTTTGGCATAGTCCTGTTCTAGGCCTGTCTCATAGACCGAAGGGACAAAAGAGGTACCAAGATGCTCTCTCTGACAAACATCGATTCTGCTGACCGTTGGGGAGAAAAGCAAAACCAGAAAGAACAAACGTCATTTGATCCAGAACTGAAAGATTTAGCGCATGCTGACTATTTTGTGCAAAGGGGTCAAGCGTTGTGTTAGTCATCATGCAAGCTGCTCGGGAAGGTCACCGTTCACCAGCTTAGTGAGGTTAGTGCAGGAGAACTGTCCTGAACCCTCCCAGCCTGCTGCATCTACAGCGACAGAGGACTGATGTCTTCACCATCGGTCTAAAACTATCACAAACTATCGACACGGTGAGGCAGCGTAAGTGACCAAGCACACACTGTGTGAGGAGGGGTCAGTGTCATAAGCCCCCCCACCACACACACACACACACACATACACACACACACACACTATAAGACAAGAGATCAGATTAATTCCACAGTTTGGGGTTTCTAACACTCGGGCCCAGGGGCAGGAAACAAGTCTTACCTTTTTCTGGCGGTTTCGGCAGAACAGGACCACGAGCACCAGTAGCAAGATAAGGCCCATGCCCACAATGAGCAGGGGGAAGTTGGACACGAGTGTCACGATTAAGAGCAATGTCTTCATCTGGGAAGCCGAATCGTCATCAATCATGGCCGTCTAGGATCGAGGGGAGAATGTGGTCATTGGATTGCTGCTGGTTTAAGCGACCGGACCCCCCCCACTACCACCTTAGAGACATCTGTACCCACAGCTCCTGGCTTAGGGGTGGCTGTGATTAAGAGACATGTTTTAACATGTTGTCTTGAAGCCAGAGGACTACACCAGGCTCGTTTCAAATCTACATGATTAGGAAACAAAACCATACGGAGGTTGGAAAGGGAGGGTCCTATTATCAAATAAACTGGTAAATCACATACATATAAGAATGACTCTAGGTACAGACTGGACAAACTTAAATAATTATTAGTAATCGATGATGAAGTGCTGAGGGGGGCATGGTAGACACGGGGTAGAACACAAGCTCAAATCCTCCATATCCAACTTGCTGTAAAAAATGGCTCCTACAGACAACAATGTTAAAACTACAAAAACCAGTAAGTGTGAGATGGCCAATCTTCTCAGTTGAGTAGTGCACTCCGAGGTCTATCCATATGGAAATGAGACCAATCCGTGACATCAGCACATTTAGCTATATGTGCTGAAGGGAGAGTGCTCACGGTTATGTCTGCACACTGGCACATCAGTGATGCGTTGTTCAGCGGTACTGTTCTACTACTGATCGAGCATGCTGGGTTCGATTATTATGCCTAGGATAATGTGATCATTGATTGGCTTGTTCGCCTGGTCTTTGGGTCTCTTGTGATAGGACAGCAGGAATTTTTTTTGTACGTCGCTTTGGATAAAAGCGTCTGCTAAATGACTGTATTGTATTGTATTGTATAGGCAAGGTAAGTAGGTATTTCACCGGTACATGACCGTGTCACGGTGTGATTATCTTTACTCACCTCATTGACAAACATGATGGGGAAAATGGTCTCGTTGATGAATTTGGTTTTGCTGCAGGTGGGTTAGAGAGATTTCAGTTAGTGAGGACACCGAGTTCAAAATGTGGCTGGGATTGGAGCAGAGCATGGCGATTGCCGTGTGGGTCAAAGTTCAACTTACGGGAAGCCTTGGACTCTCTTGAGAATGATATTGAGCTGGGCTCTCTTGCAGGCACGGATAGGAACCCCTGTAGTCTAGAAAGACAACAAAAAGAAAAGAAAAATCACTCATTTGTCCCAAAACCAATCTCTCAAAGCATTTCAGCTAAATTCTAAATTCAAACAATTTACAGGTGAACAAAGCAGCAATGATAATTGATGGCTAATCTCTTAGCTACCAATTAAGCACATTTCACAATCTAAATTAAAAACCATATCAAATCCATAGTTTCTGTACAACCTCTAAACCACTGCGGCCAATCACTGAAACCACCAGAAGAACGGCCTCGTGTGGGAACAATGCCACAACAAATGGAGTGGCCCTCATCAGATCAGCTATTTTCATTTAAATAGGAGCCAAGTATCCGAACAAACAGGGGTCTGACACCAGACTTTTGAGATCTGTACTCCACAGACCTACTCAGTTTAAATCATGAACGTTCACCCCTACCGGCTGCAGATCGAGGTAGGTCTCGTGCTCCTCCTTGTTGGGCCTGAGCCCATCGATGGCTGTGATGTATTTTTCATCCGCCTGGTAGAAGTGGGGGAAAGACACCACGATAGGAGCACCTGAAATGAGGACAGGGGGTTGGGGGAAGCAAACGTGAGTCAAACATTGGCCAATTCCTGCTCCAGATAACTCGGTCTTAAACATAAACAGTCGAAGACACATGAAAGAGAAAGAAACTGATAGCATGAAAGATAATGTGCCATCAGGCTTTGTGTGGAGTCATGCAGAGATACAGCCACACAGGCAGTGTTAGTTGCAGCAAAGCAGATAACTGGAGAACGCCTATACTATATTGATATGAGACAAATAAAGGGTTGGAAAGAAAAAGCCATCTATTCTGATAAGTCGACAGGGACTGATAAAAACTGGGTGTTTCCGTGGCTTAAGGTCCAAATGGAGCAGCATTTCAAGCACGGTCAACTCCTATAATTTAACATAAATCTGAACAGCCAGGTGGAGATTTGTGAGGGGAGGAAGTTTGATTTGATTAACTGCCGACAACAAACAGACTTTTTTTTTAAAGGCCGTGGACATGTATATGCTATCGGCTGGCTTCATTTTGGTGGGACAGAATCACTCGTCTTCCCGCAATCTCGCTGCCCATTCATTTGACATTTTCTTGATGTAAACGTACAAGCGCAGATGGTTTTACTGGAAAAACTGTTTGCCAGGGTGATTCAGAATACTCCAAAAATAAAACAATTTCACCGGGTGAGTTTCTAGGACATGGTATTGAATAGATGGAGTGCATATAATAAGTGGTCAGAATTAGTGTATATTTTTTCATTCTAGTGAATTCAAGACTAATGTATGAAAGGTCCACAATCAATGTGATAATGTGGTGTGATGCTCTAGATCACCTGTGGTTAGAACAACAATCATCATGAAGAGTAGATTCAACCATTTCTGGCAAAGTTGTCAAGTTTATAGAATCCTAGTGTTCAGTTAAATGTGAACAACTTTTACAGTTATGCCATAAAGGACTTGCCTCATCAGGGAAATCTTATTCCCACTCATTGATTGGTCATAAATAATTTCAGCTGCTACCATTCCCAGTTAAACATTGAACCGAGCATTGAGTAAGATCAAGTGTGTAAACATTTCAAAATTGGGAAGCTGTGGTATGAAGCTGGAAATGTGAGCACCTAGAACCTGTGGGTTGGAAAGGCTAATATTGGAGTGGGGACGCTAGGTTATGGGAATTGTTAAGTGGCAGGGATGGATCATGGGTTAACGCAGCATGAATGAGAGAAGGGTCAAAGTTTAGGTCGTGGGTGGTGCTCCTACCTTCTCGACAAACGCTGACTTTAAGTACCCCGGTGCCGAGACAATTCCCGGCTGGCACGCAAAACCCCTTATTGGTAGGATTGTCTTTAGGGCTCATTAGAACATCTCTTGGGGGTGCAAAGCGGTAAGCCTGGATGCCTTTCACCTCCACATCCTTCACATAGGCAAGATGGATGGACCTGAGAGGTTGACACAAACATCAGGGAATATTTTAACGGACTACACACTGTTTGAGCAACGTGGAGAGACACTGAGATTTCCTCATCAAGCACTCTCAGAAATGGGGAGCCCAAAAAGTTTAATTTCTTTTGTTAATTTTACTTGGAGCTTCCTCTTCCTAAGTAATTAATTGTGATTACAATACATGACATTTCTATTGATCATAGGAACCTTTACCAAGGAGCTTGATTCCTGGAGGACTATTGCTACATAAAGTCATTCCTCCTTTTGAATAAAGACTGATGAGACTCTTCTAGCACAGACTCCCTGGAAAGGGTTCCATGTGTGGCTCAAGGTCACGACTGGCCAACATGGGAACACTCTCCCAGACCTCGTTCGGATGTATAACTCGGGCAGTATTGCCTGCCGATGTTCTGAACCTCAGCATTCTGGTCCTACTCCGGATCCCTCTCGCTCCGCCTATTTTGACTGTAAACAAATGAGTGGTTAAGGGAGATAAGCGCATATGCATACCTGCAGAGATCAGCAGCAAAGATATAGAGCAGCTCGTCCCTCGACAGCAGAGGGTGGAAAACAGCGCCATCGGTTCCATTGATCATGTTGCTCTGATTAGACGACCACCATGACATCTCCCTGTCCATCGGTATAAATAAAAGGGATATCAAACGCATGACAGCAATCTTGCAATGCAGGGGGGGGGGCTGTTTACTACCCGTTCTTACCAATTGGATTCAAAGTACAGAGTCATCTGGGACATTCAAACATTCATTTTGCAACCACGTTCTCTTCCCAAAAGCCAGAGGTCTAAGTTGCTTTGCCTTGGACTTTGAGTTGGGTCAGAATCCAGCACAAGGGGGCAAACGACTCAATGCAGAAAAAAGGATCCACTAAGAATATCCTGGCATAAGGAAGAAGCTACCACAGGTGGGGATAATAGTAATAACTCATTATAAGAGGGAGGGAGAGGAAAGTAATAATACGGACGACAAGAGAATGGGAAAGGGTGGGAGTAAAGAGGAGGGAGGGAAGTTGTTTTTCACCCAATGGTACTTTGACATGTCTGTGAGACATTTCACGTGGCTGTTTACCTCAGGCCATTCCATGTGTCGATCTTGCCATAATCCAAGTAGTTCTGCTCACCAGTGTGGAACACAAACTCCCCTTCATGAGTTCCGTTTTTCTTTTGAGAGACAGAGAGAGAGAGACAGAGACAGAGAGAGAGAGAGAGAGAGAGACAGAGAGAGAGAGAGACAGAGAGAGAGAGACAGAGAGAGAGAGAGAGGCAGAGAAATAGAGATGAGGTTCACCCAGACCACAGTGGCTGTTTGACCCCAGTGAACAAAATACCTGGAGATCTGTCCCCTCAATCAGAAACACCACATCTTGGCATGTCGGCAAAAAGCGAAGATTATAAAAATACTGCTTTTATACCGTTTCCCTTTAATATACCCTTAACTACTCCGATCAGACTTTGGTGAAATAATGCCTCAGTAAGTCACGGCAGTAGACAAAAACAGACGACCGTTTTACCAGCAGAGGACAACACAGTTTAAGAAAGCTGTCGTTTTGCCATGTGCTTCACTTTGGGATCAATCAAACGAGTGTCTCTCATTGGGTTTCAAGACTGGACCTGTATGGTGATGCACCAACTACAGTCACATTGTCTTCACATGTGGCAAAAGTAAAGATGCGGGGTCTTTACATAAACAGGAAGTAAATGCTTGCAATCAGCAAGATGTCAATCTTGGTTGGTCTACATGCCACTCCCAAACACTTCCTGCTTTTAGCTGCTCCTAGCAACTTAAAACTGATTGTAAAAGTTTTGTCAGCCCCCGTTTACAATTAAATCTTCCACTAAAAAAGTCCCCGTGTTTCTATGTTCGGTCACAATTGCTAGGGAAACATTCAGCGACACAGAAGAGTATTTAACATCCTGTTTTTCTGTACCGGGAAATATCAAATCTATTTTAAGACGCAAACCCCATAAGTTCACAATCTCCATTTAGAAAAAAAGTTTAGGGCCACATATGACCATATGGATTTATTGTTGCTAAACCTTCCACACTGTATATGGGAAGATAATCCTGGTGACTCAAAAATATGATCACAATACTAATCATGACACAATGTTTTTTTTAATATGGATTTCTGACTATAAAAATTCTTGAACTTTGAGTGTATTTCATATTCAGGGAGTAAAGGACTCCCTGAAATCCATTTCGACAGGAAGTCCTGGGGTTCACCAAACTGCACATTTAAAAGTTAATATAAAATTGAAACGCTCACCTTCCACATCAGGCCAAAAGTTTCATCCACATCAGGCTTCATGGCATGTATTCGCGAGAGCAGGGGATCCTTGAAGCCCCAGAGGACCTCGTGGACAGTGCGTGCCATGAAAATTTCAATACCCAGGCTGTTCATCCACATGGATACAAATGTACGCAGGAGGAAGGAGTAGGAGTTGAGCTCATTCATCACTGCCTAAAAACAAAAGAAGAAAAAGAGAGAGGGAAGGAAATAAGACTAGAGGTGATTAAAGAGCTCATTTCAATTTCACTTAGCAGATGCTCTCATTCCCACTTTGGTTGGACATTTTATAGTATACACCACATGAGTAAGTTCCCTTGGTTTGGCTTTGCACCTCACTTTGGAAAAATGCCCAAAGTGTGCTTGTCTGTTTGTATTAATGCGTTATCAGAACATCATAATGAAACGTTGAGGAGAATGCTTTGGTCTGCGTTGCTGAAATGCATGTGGTGACATCCATACTGTGTTCATGGCTGCCCCTGAACCACCAACAAGGTAATTGTGCAAACCTGTCAGTCAAATGAGTAAGCTGACCCGAGTGGCTACTGGCAGTAGGAACAGACACATGCAGACGCAGAAGGTCTTACCACAAAAGGAATATTGACAGTCCTGATGATGTCCACCTCGGGATCACCGGCGGACTTCTCGCGGACGAAGACAAAGCTTTTGGGGTTCAAGGCATAAACCTTGGTGCCGTTCTCTAGGAAGGTCACATTCTCTCTGGGTCTGTACTCTCTGGTGGGGAGAAAATAAAGTATAGGAAACGTGTTTCTTTGCATGTGTGTGTGTGTGTGTGTGTGTGTGTGGGGGGGGTTATTAGAGCAGTTGCCACAGATGTCCTTGTTTTGATAAATATCAAACCCAGGATGACCCGAGATGAGAACCAAGTTGGACTTGACCAGTGTAGCTTCGCCTGCATCTCAATACGGTTACAGCTGAAACGATGATCCTATTTTGCCGGGTGGTTTTCCTCAGTGTTACACTTTTCAGTACTAACTTCAAATGAATACTTTTATTACAATTGGAAATCGGACAAAAGAAAATCTTCACCGAGAGATTGAGACAAACAAAATGCAACCGATATGAAAACGGACAATGTATACAGTACAAGAGGAAGTTGACATTGCTACATACTAATCATGCAAAATCATGCAGCCCTGTCCACTAACCACAAGAACCACATCAGACCTCTGCTCCTGCTTGGCTGGATCTTTGTCTCCATGTGTACCAATGATGCCATTATGAACGAGCACCAACCTGTACGTGTAGGGTCCAATCTGCTTCACAGATGCCTTCCCCCCAGCCAGGAACTCCTCTGGATTGGTCACATTGAAGAAGTAGTACTCCATGTAAACTGGTGGGGGCGGGTTCTTCCATGATTCAAACATTTGGCTCTTCTCCGTCAAAGTAATCTCCTATTAAAAGTAGGTAGAAGAAAAAGAGAAATCTTATGGGATGATCTTCAAGGGGCTCCCGCATCTCAGGGCTCCACTTGGCTGTGTTTCTATGGGTGGATTGTCTTTAAAACACCAAGGGGCTCATCATGTCAGAGTTCTTTGTTCTGTGGGAAACTACAAAGACACGGAGCTCGTCCCTCCTCACAGAGAGACAACTTCCTCAGACTTTCATGTCAGGGCATTTCCTGCCCATAGATTTAATCCTTGACCTGCGAGTGTTTGGTGTGCTATTCCGCTATTATGGAGCGTTTGCAGGTGTGTGGGGGGGGGACCTCAGCAATCTCCTGTTCTGACACGAGATTAATATTTCAGGAACAATCTTTGAGGAACTATCTAAATATTTAGACATGGTTCCTATGCATTCCTATGCACTACTCGGAGATAAAGGAAGGCTTCGGATTTCTGGGTTTACCTCCTCCCTTCCGAGAAGAGTCCCACCATTAAGGGGTCCCGCTCGGAACCCAACTTCCACTTAGTAACCAAAAAACACCCATAAGATCAAATCACCCTGTTTTGTGTGTTTCTTGCTCCTTTAGAAGCATAAAAAGCAGACAGAGGTTTCCGTCTTTGCTCCTTCCCTCCGAAGAGTCGGTCTCTTTTTGTGAAGGGCCCATTTGCAAATGCTTCGTGATTAAACTCACTGAGAGGCACTTTGGTTCTGACTTTTCTTTCTTTCACTGCACAAATCTCCTCGACGCAGGCAATTCAAACAACACGGGTGAGCAACAGCCCCAGCAGGTAGAGCGTGCCGAGATAAACGCTCTCGGCTACTCGACTTTGGCAAGCCTAGACAAGCATCTCAGGAGAGGATCTGCCCACAGCAGGCTGCCACCACACACACACACACACACACTAAAACAAGAGGGCCGCTGGGTTCTCAACACTGTCGGGGCACATCCAGACAGGACAGCTACAGTAAAACAGGGCCGCGGTGGGTTTTTTGTCCGGGACAAGCCAACCTCTGGGGCTACCACAAGCACACGACAGTCACAAACTTTGTTTTTTAAATTCTGGCTTTCTTGAAAACCAAGTTAAATTTGTACACACTGGGACTTTTTACACCGAGCTCAACACCCCGATGAAGTTCTACTGCCTGAACGCTAGCCAGGTTTTAAGTCCCTCTTCCATGTTGAGCGTAACACCCTAAAGACAAGAAGCCTAGAGATGTGACGGGCCAAGGGACGCCTCTCATCATGGCAGTGATGCATGTGGATATGTGATGGTCTTCAAAACGAAGTCGCCTCCACAAAGCATTCCGAACTCCGGGTTAAAAAAAAAAAAAAAGTTAAAAAGTGACACGCCTGGACTAGAGCAGCAACAAGCGTCCACCAGACACCTCATGTAGACCAAACTAGTTGAGCTCAATCTGAATACTAAGAGACTCATCTTGTGACAACACGTTACAGGCTGCAGTAGCTGGTTTTGGTTCTCTTTTAGCGATCGAAAGGCCTGAGCGGAAATATTCGGGGTGTTTTTGAAACGTTGTTGACAGAACCACCTAAATCCTTTGGAAACTGAGCAAACTTTTCCACTCAAGAAGGTATTTTTAAACTCCGAGTGAGAAATGACCCACTTCCCCCCCCCTTCATGTCTTCTTCATGACATGTTGGAGCCATTGGTCCCCTGAGTAAGATGAGGCGTGCTTGTGAAAGGCCGGCCAATTATGATCACTCCGGGGTCTCCGTGGCTCTTGAGGAGGATGCAGCTTAAAGGTGCGGCTTGAACAAGAGGAGAGTTCCTCTTTGGTTTACGACTTCCAAGATCCAAAGGATGTTTCCATCTATAGAATTCTTCCACTGATGGAGCCCCCACCTGCATCATTTGCCCCGACTTCCTGTCAAAGCCCATAGGAAGATCTGGGAAGGCCTTCTTCCTCTGGCCGCCTGGAGGGAGAAGGGATGACGAAATGATGCAAAAGGAAGAGACGGGAGGCTTTAGAGCTCGACTGAAAGAGGGCCGTGGCTCACGATGAAATGTGTGCCCATCGAAACCCAACAGCCACCGTGTCCATTATACACCAGGACAAACTGGTTTTGAGTCCAGCTATGGTCTGGTTGGTGAATCTGGTGTTTGGAGGGTTAAAAGCCACTGAGCTCATGTCTCTGATGGGGAAAAAGGCTGAAGAACATTCGGACACCACATCAGCTCAGGTCTTGGTGGTAGGAGGTTAGCTAGCCGACAAGCGTGTAAGGGAAAGTGCAGCTAGGTCCCGTCTATCCAGAGCATACAATTAGATGGGCGGGGTCTTTAAGGACACCTGACTGAGACACATCGCAGTGGGTGAACCGGGTCAAATGTGGGGGACCGGACCCGACAAGGGTCGAGGAACTCTTGACAGCCATGTTGCCCACTGTGTCTCCTCAACATGTGACCGTTTCTATGAACAGAGGCTCAGAGAAGCTGAACTTAAGTGAACACCATCAATAGGAAGTTGAAAGAATCACTCATGAGGGGAAGTTGAAAGTACTTTTTGACAAACAAGAGTCAGGATCCATTTGGACCATCAGGAAATGAAGAAATGAATCCTGCCTCGTGCCAAGACCGGGGAGCTAACGACGTCAGATTGAGAGAGTCGAGGTCAGATGGTGTAAAACCACAAGGAGAGAACTGAGCTCCGCTTCAGTAACGCCGTGTCTCTTTTGGTGGCCATCCCTGTATCAGTCGATAAGAGTTAACCTTCCATCATCAGATCAGACGGGCTCCTATCTTCACCAGCCTTGGAAAAGGGCTTTGGAAAACCTTCATCAAGACAGCACAAACACCATTTATCTCTGAAAAACATACCGAAGCCTTGATCTGTGTCCACCCCAGTCAACTGACAGGGGTGAGGTTCATCAGAGTAATCAGAATGTACTGTTTGCTGATGGGAAGGCTGGCTCTATGGGACCAGGGGGAACGGGCTGAATGCTAAAGAGAAGGGGTGAGGACCATCTTGGAGGAAAACAACCTTGGACGCTTTCTGGTTTGGTTTGATATGAGGACATGTTGTAACGGGGAGAAGAGTCAGAGGAAAGGCCCTGGCTAAGGACCTGGCTGACTAGAAAATGGAAGCCCTAGGAGAGACCGAGCCTTTAATATAATGGAGCCAATAGCAATTAAAGAGAAAGTTGTATCAGTTCGTCTGGATGCGACATTGATTGAGAGGAATGTTTCACCACTCATACAGGTGACGTCTTCCGTTCATTCCACTAGAGAGGTCCACTTTACACGTCACCATCGGTCCCCACGTTGTGGGGATGGACATGGAGATACTGTGGCCCCCCGGCTTCCTGTCCAATAGGAACCATGAAATTGTATTTCTTCATTACGTCAAGATCGAACATCAACTCCGGGATGTGTGGCTATTCAGTGTACAGGGAGCATCAGCCGGGACCATGGCGACCACGCTTTGTAAAGTGAAACCAGCCACGTTTGTGCATTCCTGTGAACGTGAACTGACATGGTAGACTAAAGTTATCACCAACTCGCTCTGTATTCGTTTCTTACACATGTGCTGCTATGTGGGCCAAATGCACCTTAAAGGAGGAGGCTGTGTAACATGGGGTCAGGGGACAGACACGTGCTGTCATGAGATACATCATATGGGGAGGCCCTAAGTCCTAGGTTCCCATTGGCTGGGATTCTATAGGTTGATTGTCTTTAAATGCCATGGGGCTAATCATGTAAGATTTCTTTGTTTTGCTAAACTACAAAATCACGGAGCTCTCTCCTCCTCGCAGAGACAACTTCCTTTGACTCTCATAACAAGTGCTGATCATTTTTCATCCAATAGGTTTTAAGCCTCAACCGGTCAGTGTCACGGTGTCTTATTTCATGATTATTGAGTGTTTTCAGGTAATTTCCACAACATCCCTTCCCAAAAGACGGCCAGCAAAGCCCCATGAATACACCCATTACTAACTACCACTTGTCAGGCATCTCATCTTTGGCTGCACAACAGATGAAATGAAATTCTAGCTGCAGTTTGTAATTAAAGCAACAATTTCTGGTTGTTCTGATAAAGCTGTTGCTAATCTTGGCTGCTGGACCTCATACTGGGCGCGTGTTAAAAAGCAAGACAGGACTTTGTGCCAAATAATCGTCAATAATTCCTAATGATAGTAACAATAACAACAATAAAAATAATATTCATGCTAAGAGTGACTTTCATATCATTTTAAAATTCCTTCTGAATAAGAAAAAAATAGAGCATTTAATTCTATTTACAGTAGTTTTCTAGGAAAAAAAAGTCCCAGATTGAATAAACCTCATTTAGCCTAGATGAGACTTGACTTTGTCTGAGAACTTACATACTGTTTTTTGTGGTTGAACTTGGTTTTGAAGTCAAGTTACAACACTGCAGCGGAGTGAAGAGCAGAACTCACGGGGTTGGTTTACCTGATCAGAACAGAACAACCAGTAGGTTCAGATGAGGCGAAGGACGGAAACAACCAAGTCCTCGTGTTGCTTTCAGGTAAAACCTATTGCCTGAGGCTACACATTTCACTAAACTCTTACCACGGCTTAATTTAACACACCCATCTGCTGCAGGCGATTTGCAGTTATGTATGGTAGCCACTTGCTCTCCATCACTGTGGACCGCTGCACCACAGTCAGATTAGAAAGATGTTTGCAGTGACTTTGGCATGTCCTGCACTACCTAATTCTACAGCAAGACTGTGGCCATAAGAGGATTAGCTATTCATTTCCAGTAATTAAAAACCACATCAAATTCTCTGCCACCCCCATTTTAGAACTGAACTTGGAATAAAACGCTGTTTGGACATTGCCAGAGATCAAAATAAGAAATAATGCAACCCAGAACTAAATCTAACATGGGGTGGATGGGTGGGGATGGGTGGTAGCAGGGTGGCTATGGGAGATAGCAGGGTGGGTATG
>OMLC01041954.1:2137-16339 GCA_900302585.1 Regalecus glesne
GGAGGGGACGACCAGCGAGGCGATGGAAGGATGTGGTTGAGAATGACATGAGGGTGATGGGGTTGGAGAAGGGGATGGCAAGCGATAGAGAGACTTGGAGGAGACGAATCCATGGACCGGTCAACCCCCGCTAGCGGGGAAAATGGCCGGAATACAAATCCTGTTTGTTGTGTTGTTGTTGTAATCACAGAATAGTCAATTCTTGATCAATGTGGTGACTATTTCTAGCAGGGTCAATGACCAATATCTCAGTTTTATCTGAATTTTAAAGTAGAAAATTAAATGACATCTAATTTTTCACAGCAGGCAAGCAGGTTTGCAGATTAGTCAGCTGAGTAGGATCATCAACTCTTATAGGCGCATACCAGCTGAGTGTCATCTGCATAGCAATGGAAATTAATTCCATGTATAATTTGGTCAAGAAGTGAAATTTAAATAGAATATAGTAAAGGGCCAGGAACCGAGCCCTGGGGTACACCATATTTAACATCAGAGAAGTTTGATGTGATGTCATTATAACAGATACAGAGTTTTCATCCAGAATAATAGGACTTAAGCCAAGAGAGAGCTGAACCAGAGACGCCAAAATTACAATCGATTCTATCCATTAATGTACCGTGATCAATGGTGTCAAAGGCGGAACTAAGGTCCAGTAGAAGAATTACAGAGGTGTAATCAGAGTCCAGAGCTAATAGAAGGTCATTTACCACTTTAGTTAGAGCAGTTTCAGTAGAGTGACAGGCCCTAAAAGCTGATTTAAAATATTTGTCTGAATAGTTTCCTTCTATGTGGGTCAAAAGTTGTTGATACACAACTCTCTCTAATACTTTAGAAAAGAATAGATTAGAAACTGGACAATAGCTTTGAAGAGACTCTGAATCATAATATATGAGTAGGGGTGGCATAGCTCAGGAGGTACGGTGATCCCCTGACCCTGTAGAAAGCATATTGTGTAAGGCACTGAACCTCTAACTGCTGCGTGGTAGCTGCACTCACTGCTCCTATACAATAGGATGGGTTAAATGCAGAGAACAATTACGGCCGGCCTCGGTTGCGTGTCAAATAAAACAATTCTAATTCTATTTTGAATTGATTAGGGTTTTTTCTTATGGTGGCGGTCATGGGCACAAGTTCATTAATCCAAGGATGGCATACAGCAACTTGACTTGTGCTCCCATCCATAGAGTTATTGGTTGTGTCAGGAAGGGCATCCAATGTAAAAAAAAAATTGGCTAATCATCATTTGGATTGACAAGACTATGCTGGATTGGTCAAGTCTCCATACAGAATCGGTCAAGGCTGGGTTAACAGTGACCGCAATTGCTGGTGTGCCTATCATGAGCTACCAATGGAAACTGTAAAATCTGCTGTGATGACTCCTGAGAAACAGGGAACAACCTGAAGAAAGAAGAAGATTACCTTATTTATATGGGCAACATAGCTCAGGAGGTATGTTAGTCATCTGCTAATCAGAATCCCCAGTTCCTTCAGAAAGCATGTCGAACTGTCCTTGAGCGAGACACTGAACCCTCAAGTGCTTGGGACAACAGATGAGAATCAGCCTAGTGGCTAAATCTGACTTATTTACATTTGACTCTGAATGTTCATTTATATACACTGTTCCTATAAAGAGTTTTAATGGTCCTTCTGTCTGTCTGTCTATCCATATCTATCTATATCCATCCATCCATCTACTTATTAATTCTGCTGCTTGGAAACCCGGGGTTGCACATCACTGGGTTCATGATGCATCAGATCATCAAAGAACGGTTATGGAAGAATAGTTCTTCCATCTGGTTAATGCAGATTAACAATAAACATGCTTTCTTCTTGATAACTGATGTGACAGAAAAGCCCAGGGCAATACATAACACCCTGTTGGACTACTCAAGTCATAAATATGCATTGGAGACCCAGCGGACCGAGGAGACTCATTTTGATGTTATGTAGAGTAAGAATCCACGGTTTGCATTCCCACCAGGCAGTCTTAAAGTCTGATTCTTTTACATCTTGCCATCTTGGTCGATGGTAACTTGTGTTTTTCTGTTTCTCGCACCCCCTACTGTTTTCTGTAGAGCCCATGAGGACCCCTAAGCGTCTCAAGATCGCCGAGACCAGATCTCGTCTGATAGCGGTGGACTGGGAATCGCTGGGTTACAACATAACTCGATGTCACACCTTTAATGTTACCATATGCTACCATTATATGACTGCCAACAACCACAGCAAGGCTGACTGCTTGGATATGGATCCTAAAGGTAATATTTGGCCATCAATGAGTAAAACTAATGGATAAATGGAGCACATGGGTAGTACAGAGGCGGCAGTGGCTCAGAGATTGAGCAGGTTATCTGGTTACTGGAGCCCTACTGACTTGATCCTTGGCTCCTTGCAAAAATGTCGAAGTGTCCTTAAGCAAGACACCCAACTTCTAACTCCTCCTGATTAGCAGCTTGTTGCCTTTTATGACCGACACTGCCGTCAGTGTGTGAGTGTGTGTATGGTTGAATGTGAGGCATTAATTGAATGTAAAGTGCTTTGAGTGGGCATTGCAGTTAGAAAAGTGCTAGACCAATGCAATCCATTTACCATTTACATAAAGTTAAGAGGTATATATCCTGACTTTATCCGGCCTCTGTAGCAATTATACTCACTCATATTCCGTTTGAACTAAATCTTGTTCATAAAACATCAGACCTCTTCAGAATGTAAACTGAAGACTCCAGGAAAGGAAAAAATCATTTTTTTCAACCAGTGACTTGAGTTTTTCATTCTGTTGCCATTTATACTTGAGAGGGGATGCCTTTTTTTGCATTTTTACCTCGAAGTTTATTAAAAAAATTCAATTTTCTATTGTGTTATCTCTGCCTCACCCACTTTAAAGCAATCCAAGTCCATAATATGTCAATCAAATCTTGCTGTTAAATTTCCAGTTAAAGAATGTCCAATTGATCTTGATTTTTATTTTTTTGTTGTCGAATCACTCGCAATATAAAGCCAATCAATGCAGTCAGTTTAGTAGTTTTCATCATTCCTTGGGGATAATGAGTCATGGTGCTGTGATTTTTCAGTAATACACAGTGCAGGTCTGGGAGTCAGGCATTGCAGGTTCATTTCCCACTGTGGGGGTTGGGAGATGTGAGGCATACATTGTAAAGTGCTTTGTGTAGTCACTAGACTAGAAAGGCACTATATAAGAACAAGTACATATACCATTACTGGATCCTATGTACCCTTGACTGTCACTGGAAAATTGGGATATTTTTATCCTATGTTTATAGATCATTCAGAGGCCAGTGTCATGTAGGAAACTCACCCCTATTCATTGTGCACTATACTTTGACAATTATCTTTACACATCAACATAATCAAATTTAATATATAGATCATAATCAGGTTCTATTGAATACAAATCATTTGTTTTATGAAATCAGCGCCACGCCACCTGGTGGGGGATCTGCCTCCCTACACCAATGTCAGTCTGAAGATGATACTGACAAATCCAGAAGGACGGAAGGAGAGTGACGAGACGGTCATACAAACTGATGAAGATGGTACGATAAGACACACACACACACACACACACACACACACACACACACACACACACATTTACAAGCCCATCTTATCCATCGATGTGAGATGCAAATGGCAAGACTGAAGGACAAGTTAAAGGGAACAGTTTGGTTGGACTATACCCAGGTAACAGTAGTCTTGTCAAAACATACATGTACACAATTAACCCAAATGCGCATATTATCAGTTTCAATTTAGTGTTTATTCAGAGTTTAGCTAGTTGAAATATATTTGTTTAATGCTTATAATTTGATCATTTTATGATGTTGTATGACCGTGGTGTGCATGTTTTGGTTAATAGTACCAGGATCAGTTCCCACTCAGTCAGTGAGAGCCACTCCATTTGAAGACAGAATCCTCCTGTACTGGAAGGAACCAGCAGAGCCCAATGGAGTCATTATACAATACGAGGTATTGTTGTTGTTGTTGTTGTTGTTGTTGGTGGTGGTGGTGCTGGTTGTGGTGTTATTCTTAAATTATTTATTTATGTATATATTTGTTGATCAGGGGTACACATGATACTCTGAACTCGAAAATTAATGTTGATATTCCCCTCAGCAAGGCACATATCCTGCAACTGTAACCAGTCAACTTGATCAGTTTGCCAACAGTGGAACACTGTTTTCACTGGACAGTTTCTAGATGTTTGTTTAATTCCATTTTTTGTAACAATTGTGTTGCCTAAAAAGAAGAACAAACATGTTCAGTATATACAGCTTGTTGGACAATCTCTCTCTTTATAAGTTTTAAATGTCAGTAAATATGTTTGGTTCCTCTGTTTCCTCCACAGATTAGTTACAGTGGCGTACGTTCATTTGACCCCTCCGTGCCTCTCCAGCGGCCAGGACTGACTGTGTCCTTGCCCTCCAATGCCACTCATCACCTGTTTTCCCAGCTTCACCCAGGTGTCACATACCAGCTCTCAATACGAGCATCTACCTCCAAAGGGTTTGGACCCCCAACCACACTCAATGTGACCACTAATATTTCAGGTACAGGTGACCTGACCAAATTTATGAGTTCACCATTAGCTTGCAAACAAACACGTGTATAATTGATTTTTTTTTTTTACAACACGAATATAACCAGCTCTGTGTCTGTCTATGTCTCTTGATCTCTGTTTCACATCAGCCCCGACATTGGAAGAATATGATGGGTCAGAGGCCTTTCTTAATGAAACGGCAACAACCATCACCGTCCTGCTCAAACCTGCCCAGGCTAAAGGAGCTCCTATAAGGTAATGCTGTTTAGTAACAAATACATGGACATGTAAACAAATAAATATGTATGCATTTAACTAAGAGACTAAAGGAATGTGTCACAAATATGCTGATATTCACATGTGGATGCATTAAAATAAAGTACACATGTTTACATACCAGTCATACATTCATGCTTGCTTGCATGTGTGTGAGAAGGGGCGACATAGACGGAGCGAGTGAGAGGGTAGGAGAGAAAGTATGTTGGAGTGGGCATATGGCTGGGAAGTGTCTGTGTCCATCTGTCCTAACATTCTGGCAAACCTGGGGGCATGGGGAGGGAGAGGGGGTAACATGACAAGATGAATGGAAGAATTGAAGGGTGAATAGGGCAGAAGTCACACAAGCTGTTTGTCTGTCTACCAGATCCCTATATGTATTTATCCCTCCCGCACATTTACATATACACAAACCATCAAAAGGTTTCTCTGTAATAGAGCCTCATCCTCTTGTATGCATTATCTAACAAACAGTCTTTCAGTAACATGTCCTTTCATCTGCATCACCGTTTAAGATCCTGTTGGTTTAGTTAGTCATTAAGAGATCCTGGCATTCACCTGTGTTGATCCAGAGTAAAGCAGTCTTAACGTTGTGTGTGCATGTCTGTAAATGTATTTGCAGGACTTGCTCCTCTAATCTTGTTTCACTATTCACCAGATTGGGGTTGTAGCATTTAATTATCAGCCTTCTGTCACGTTGTCATGTGCATGTAACACGATGGGGCAAACCCAGGCTTCTGCTGTGCCGGGCTTAGTCAGTCATTAACTCAATACTGAAGATGTGACTTTAACACAGTGTAAGACTGATTTTAAAGGAGGGCGCATGAAAAGCCCTGGGGAAGGAGTCAGAGAGAGAGAAAAACAGCAGCAGTCCTTTTTTTTGTTTACCACCGTAATAATTTAGAATAAAATAAAATAAACCTCCTTCACATTGACAGTGCGTACTACTCGACATTCAGAATGTGAATATGCCAGATTTAGCCACCGAGCTAATTTTCTTCTGTTGTCCCAGGCAGTTAGGGGTTAAGTGTCTTGTTTTTGACATGCTTTCTAAAGGAATCGGGGATCAAACCATCAATCTCCCAGTTACTACATGACCACCCTACCTCCTGAGCTATGCTACCCAATCATGTAATTATCTCAGTAACATGTATCTAGAGTTAGACACCTTCTTTTGATCATGTTTAGAATGTTTGCAGACAACAAACAAAATAGCACACTAATAACCAAAAATCAGGCTTCACAAAGACACTGTTTTTTTCAATACTTTATTCATGTTTGTGTTATGATTGTATTAAAAATCACGTTGATGTTCCATTTCCATTATTGTGCATTTGTTTATTGTTCTTATGTTTGATTCTGTTTTCCAGTATATACCAGGTGAAGTCTTGGCATATGGAGGACACTGTATTCTACATTATCATCTTTAAGCCCATCTGCTTTACATCCATAGGTTATTGTGATGAGAACGTTGTATTTATGTCTATTCCAGTGCGTACCAGATTGTGGTGGAGGAAGTGAATCCTCAGCGTTCACGTCGCCAAGCTTCCTCTGACTGCTACCAGGTGATTATCAGCCTTCTTCGAACAACCTGTTTCATGTAAATCATATAGCTATCTGGGGTTGTGGTCTCTGTGTGTGAATGTTTATAGTTGTGATATAGTAAAAATGGAAAACATTATACTCACTGCTGACTATTTTGAGACCTTTTTCTACAAAATCTTCTTTAGATATTGGGTTCATTCTGCATTTTAGAAATTCTAAATGAGGAATGTGTAGTGAAATATTTTTTTCTCAATCAATAGATGTAAATAACTTTGTGTGGAGACCCTCTTTATGTATGTATTTCAAGGGCAGAGTTCATTGAATTCTCTCAACACCAACTTAAAATAGAAAAGTATATGGGTTTTTGTTAGATCCATCGTCACATTTATAGATATCTTTCTATCTCCTCTGTCCCCCTCAGGTTCCAGTGTCCTACCACAGTGCCTCTAATGGTGGATCACTGTATTACTATGCTGCGCAGCTTTCCCCCAGTAACCTGCCAGAGCCCCTTCCCTTCACTGTGGGTGACAACAGGACTTATCAGGTCAGACTTTTCCACAAATACATACACATACCCTCACATACATTAAAAAAAATCAAATAAGATGAGCGAGGAAATGGCAGTGCTATCAAAACTCCCCAAAATTCATGTTTGATGCCTGCTCATTAATCCAGGTGTAGAAATCCCACTAAAGATGGGTCAGTTCATCTGAACACCAAGTTTAGTGGGATACCTGCAGTCAGCTGACAACTGACAAAGTCCTTAGATAAGTGAGTTTACATTTTCCCTAAAAGCTTGATATCCAGACAAACTGATTCAACTTTTCTGGGACCTCAAGTTAACTTGATTTAGAAGACCTATCAATGCTTGTTCACAAGAAAACCATTGTTTTAGTAATGTTGTATGAAAAAATATATAAAGATAGGTTTGACCTCGTAAGAACCTTCAGATCAGCTGCTACTTTTCGTACTTAGGTGCACTCGAGGCCAGTGGCTGTTCTGTACTTTTGTCTCATGTTTCAATTTTGATCAAAAGGCAGATTTCAGTCGGCGAGGCAGTATAACAAAATTATTTTTCCTCCGCAGGGTTTCTGGAATCCACCACTGGCTCCACGGAAGAACTATAATATCTACCTCCAAGCAGTTAGCAGTACAGAGAGGGTAAAATACACAATATTAAATCCACACACACAGATGTTCTCAAAGTTTTTGCTACCCGCACAGCTCTTTGAAATAATACTTTATTCCTTCTGAAAAGAGATGACGTTAAAAGCTATTGCATGCCTCTGGTATGTTATAGTATAAAGCAAAGAAGCTTTGAAAAGATATCAATTATTGCTCATTCTCCAAATATATTCTAGAATGGCTTGGGCAAATTTGTTGGTACCCCTCCATAAATGACAAAGAATGCACAATTTTCTCTTAAATAACTTGAAACCGACAAAATAAATTAGCATTCATATTTCATAGAAATCAGACATGTTTATGATTTTTTTTGTTCAACACAATTTAGATAATGAAAGAAATGAAAATGACAAACACAAAATGGGACTCGTAATCTAACACTTTGTTGAACAACCTTTAGAGGTAATCACTGCAATTACACGTTTTCTGTAGCTCTCATTGAGATCAGGACTCACAAAAGGCCACTTCAGTATAGTACCATGTTTCGTTCTTATACATTCTTAAGGTGCTTTTAGCATATTTTGGGTCTTTATTCTGTTGGAGGACACGTGACCTTGTGACTGAGACAGAGCTTTCTGATACTGAACAGTACATTTTGCTCCAGAACACCTTGATAGTCTTGAGTCATTGTTCCCTACGCGGATTCAAGGCACCCTGTGCCAGGCACAGCAATGCAGCCCCAAAACATAACCGAGCCTCTTCCATATTTTCACTGTAGCTATACTGTTCTTTTCTTTGAAAGCTTATTTTTTTCATCTGTGAAGACAGACTTGATGTGACTTGCCAAAAAGCTCCAGTTTTGACTCATGTGCCCAGGGCAATCTTCCAGAAGGATTGTGTCTTATCAACATGCAGTGTAGCAAAGTCCAATCTGACTGTTTTATGTTTTTCTCTCAAAAGTTGCCATAGAGTCCTCCTGGGTTTTCTTCCATGGAGCCCAATTTTGCTTAAAAGGGGACGGATGCTGCGATCAGAAACTGACATACTTTTACCTTGGAGTTCATCTTGTATCTCTTTGGCAGTTATGTGTGGTTCCTTTTTCTACCATTCACAATATTCTCAGTTCAATTTGGGGTAAGTATTCATCTTGCAGTCATGTCCAGGGAGGTTGGCAATAGTTCTATGGACCATAAACATCTTAATGATATTTGCAACTGTGGTCACAGGACCATCAAGCTGCTTGGAGATGGTCCTGTAGCCTCTACCCTTATCAGGCTTTTCTTTCTGATCTCCTCACACATCTCTCTCCTTTGCTTCCTCTGGTCAATCCACAGTGTGGTTGGTGCACCAGACAGTATACTGACAACTTTTCTCCATTTAAATGGGGTGAATGACTGATGACAAGATTGGAGACGTGTGGTACTAATAAATGAAGACATTAGTTTGAGATATCACTATAATCCTGCAATGTATTATCTATCTTTTCTAATGGGGTGCCAACAAATGTGTCCGGGCCATTTTTCAATATATTTGTAGAATAAGCAATAATTAATCTTCTTTGCTTTATCCTATGACAAACCAAAGCCATCCAAGTATACATGACAGAATACTCTTTAATTTAATTTCTTTTCAGGAGGAATGTATTGTTTCAATGAACTGTAAGAGTACCAATAAATTTTCTCTCTCTCTCTCTCTCTCTCTCTCTCTCTCTCTCTCTCTCTCTCTCTCAAACACACAAAAGTGCTCTAAATGGCCTCTAGGATTGCAATATCTTTGAGAGCACCAATATTCCCAGACCCCAATTTGTCTTGCCCTGCACTTCGAGTGCATCGGTTTTGTGTGTTTTTCTGTTTTGATTGTGACTGACCTGGTCCTATTTCTGACTTCTCTCAGGAGACTAAGACCCAGTGCCTGAGGCTGGCTACTAAAGGTGAGAACACACTAAAGCGACACACTATAGCTGTTGAAAACACATTCTAACACATAAAGACACAGCGTTGAACCATTTTAACTAGGGCACTGTTTAATCCACAAAGAGATGCAGTGGCTAAGCTAAGGTGCGGTGGAGGATCAACGCACCTCAACACAGTTTGTACACCTTTTTAACCTAGTCAACCCAACTTTTTCGGGGCTGACATGAGTTTCCATAGCATAAATATATAGAATTAATCTAAGTAAATAATATCAAGCTGATCTAGAAAGTAGTGCACTTCAGTTATAAAAGATGCCATTTTTATAAAAAATAATGTCTGAATTGAAAAATATCTTGTCAGGCTCAATAATCCAGGTAGTCAACAATGTCAAAATAGGCCAATATTGAACTATTTTATTGAACTATTTAGGCCTTGCTGACTGTCTGGATTATTGAGCCTGAAAATATGTTATTTTTCTTCCATTTCGGCATTGTTTTGCCCCATTCTTTGAGAGCACCCTAATTTACATCTCTGTTCCTTTAAAAGGGAGATGGGTGGTTCATATACTGGACTGAGAGCTGAGGAGGACATTCAGTGGAATGTTGAAATGTATTTATGTTTTTATTGTAAACATATATCCAGATGACCTGATTGAACTATTTAGACCCAATGTCTAAATTGGTTTTTGGTTGCCTATGATCGCAGACAAAAAATCATAATTATTTACCCAAAATCTTATTTGACATTACATCAATGATTGCAAGTTTTCAAACGGTTTTCTATTTTCATTTGGCTCCCTGGAGATCCCTAACTTTGCAAACCACATGTTCGACAGCCACAGTCGCTCAGTGGTAGAGCGTATGTGATGGAACATGACAAGCCAGACGTCATGGGTTTGATCCCACTGCAGGTCATCAGGAAGGGTATCTGGCCTTAATCTCCCATGCTCCATTCAGATCTGTCTCCACCCCGACAATGTGGGGTCTAATCATGACACGTAAAAATGGGCCTCTCATGCAAGACAGATTTTTCCTGTAATAAAATGCCAACGTCAAGAGGGAGATTTTAGCTGTTTTCATTGTTGCTCTGAGTCACTCTGGAGGATCTGATGAGGCTTGTTATCATCAAATGGTCGTCTGTTGTCTTATTCTGGGTCCATAAACAGTCATCATTAATCTGGTGTTCATTATTTGTTTTTCCTCATCACATCTAAGGGACTCTGTTATGACTGGCTTCCAAGATTATTTTGATCGAGATCTTTCTTAACCAGATCGTCTCTTCAGCCCGTGTGTATTTATGTCAGCTAGAGACACAGAGAGGGTATATCCACACTGAAAATAAATTGTGTGTGTATGTGTTTGTGTGTCGGGCTCAGTCTATATATCATGTTTTCACTCAACAACCATATGCTAATAGATTATCAGACTGGCTCTAAGTGGTGTGGATTTAAACCCTGGGCGCGCGCACACACACACACACACACACACACACACATACACGCTCACACACAAACACTAATACATGCAGAAACTGTTTGGTGAGAAGCTGTTTAGAAAATGTCCTGAAATGTTGTTATACTTGCCTGGATGGCCAGGAATTTATTACTGTTTACTGAATGAAATTTAGCTTGGCTGGTAGGATGTGAATGGACAGAAAGAAAATGTGAGCAAATGTTTGTGTAACAAAGTGGTTGTTATGAAATAGTTCAATACACGATGCTGTGCATTCTTGGCTGAAAACGCCATTCTTTAAAGCATGTAAAGCACATCAGATTGATAAGCATGTATACATTTTCCTAATGTTACAATCCAAATTGTCCTTTGCTTAGTTCCATATAATTAAAAGGGATGGAATGTGAATCATTATAAAATAATATAGATATATGAGTTGTAATAGCTACTGCAATCAAATCTATGGACAACACTTCCCATCAGTGCTTCTGAAGTGTCACATTTAAACATTGAGAGAGATCTGATTTAGCTGTCATGATTAATAAGATCAGGAAAATAAAGTGGGGGGGAATCGTAGTACTTTGGATTTCCAGTCTGATCTCATGTTTAGGAATTGCTTCTTTGAGCAGGTGATGTGTTTTATGAAAGACTGGCTGAGAAGATCACTGTCTGGCTCTTGCCTGAGTGAATCTGAAAAACTGTGGAAAGGATTTAGGTTGTATCAAAAAGAAAGTAAATGTAAATATTCAGAAGTCACTGAGAGCTCGCTCTTTCTTTTGCTCTCTCTCTCTCTCTCTCTCTCTCTCTCTCTCTCTCTCTCTCTCTCTGTCTCTGTCTCTCTCTCTCTCTCTCTCTCTCTCATCATGATGCAGAACGTGTGTCTGAAAGCATCTTCTCTCTCTGTGTCTCTCAGTTACATCTATGACCCCACCACTGCTGTAGATGGAAGAAAGAGTGATTCTGCAGGCGGCTCTATGTTCCAGCCCCATCTCGTCCCAGGCGAGGCCCCCAGCAGCCACATCAAGCCAATGCATGGCATCCACAACCTGGGCTACAGCAAGTCCAATGACAGCACCCTCAAGCTGGAGGTGGACAACAACCAGGTCAATCGGCTGCACGGCGCTCAGGCCGGCCCCCAGAGGCAGGCCCATCAGCAGGCGAGTGGCCCTCTGGCAGATGGCAGCCTGTACATCATCCAGCCAGCAGCCCCCGATCCAAAGTGGCTGATGCAGAAGGTGCCCATTTACCCCAGCACACAGGAGTATGTCTGCCCCTCTCCGTACGACCACCCCGTTGGGGTGTGCAACTACCCCAATGGTGGGCACGGGATGGCCAGGAGCAGCTGGGACTCATCGCTTGGCATCGGGTGTGGGTCAGGGAGTGACAGTCTGTCGGTGGATGAGATAGACGAGGGCGTGGGGGGGACGCCAGAATACCCATGTGACACGGGGGATGAAGCCAGCATCCTCTCAGGGGACATCCACACCAGCACCACCAGTGTGTCCTCAACGGACACAAGAGACATCCGCCGGGGGCTTAAGACTCTGGACATGTCCACCGTGGAGAGTGGGATCTCCGAGACCAAGAGCGAGGATGAGGAGGATGAGGAGGACAGGGATGAAGAGGAGGTGGGGGAGGAGGAGGATGTGCGGAGTGTCACAGACTCCATGGTGGCGGAGGCTCTGGCGGCGTTGGAGGCGGCCACCGCCGGGGAGGACTGCGAGTGAGGACGGTGTCATTTCTCTGGGACTCGAGGCTGACGTTCCACCGGATTCAAACTCGCCACGAACGTCAGCGGCAACAGCCAGTCACAGATCCAGACTGTAGGTACATGCATGCCAACAAAATCCACTGAATCCAGGGGAAACGAAGGAAAACTGTTTACAAAAGACACGACTTGAATCAGTCCCTGGTTTCTGATAAACTCTGTTTGGCTGCAGTCTCAGATGGACAGTCAGTGTGTGCCTGGTGTGAGACAGGACAACATCGCCACTGCCACGTTATTGAAGAAGAGCCACAAATGCACACATCTCCCCTGCAGACTGTGAACATCAGCCTCAGCCATAGACAAGTGTGTGAAGATCCCCCACAGACCAGTGTGCCGTACACTCCTCGGTCTGCTGCCTTTTAAGCTGCTCTACCAATCACAGCACGGCCAAAGCTCAGATCTTAGACAGCATGTCAAAAAATCCCTCCTCCATCCATCTGTCAATCATATCTACTGCTTTGTATACGGTACATCCATTTGAAAACAAAATCCACCTGAATTTATCATACATCACAAAACAGAGGCCATGTCGATCTAGATAGATCGACAGACATGGATGTAAAATAGTTAGGGGGGGGCATGACTCAGGGGGTAGAGCGGTCATCTTGCAATCGAAAGATTGCAGGTTTGATCCCGGCACCTGCAGAGAAGCGTGTCGAAGTGTTCTTGACCAAGACACTGTTCCCCGAACTGCTCCGCCCTGTGATGGACTGGTGACCTGGCCAAGGCGTTTTCCTGCCTTTCACCCAGTGAGCACGGGGATAGGCTCCAGTCCCACAACCCGGCTTCGGGTGAGTGGTTGACGATGGATAGATGGATGGATGGATGGATGGATGGACAAAACAGAGTGTGCACTCATCCTCATTGTAATATCTAAGGACTGCTACCCTGTAAACAGGACCATACTCCATCTTTGCTTCATGCTGTCAATCATTGGTGACAACAACAGATCACTTGGATCTCATGTTGCTCCTCTGTGTGTCGGTGCATAGCCTTCTATTTATTTGGACTCTGTGTTTTGAACAGCGAGCGAGCGTTCACTGCCACGCGTGTCTAATTAACGTCTCTCAGGGGGCCCTGCTGTCTCTCCGCCGAGTGAGCTGCAGCAAAAGGTCATGTCATCAGTTTTTCTCTCTTTTCCACACGCTGCCTGTGCTGTTTCCTGTTTCTGTGTCCTCCATTTTGCTTTCCCCACTCGTGATCCGTGACATCTTCGCCTGCTGCATCATCCCTGGGGAGACACTCAGGCAACGGGAACTTATTTGTAGCAAATCAGCTTGTGTGGCAGCAAATATTCCCCCGTGGCCAATGTTACGACGGCTACCGCTTCACCGTTTTAACATCGACGCTGGACGCGATCGCAGCCAGTTTGTATACTGCTGGTATGAAATATGCCAAGAATTTGTATTATCACAAAGTGCAAACTCTGGTGCAAAGATTATTTTTCTATTGTTAAGATGCATCTGTCTTTATAGAATGAGTGTGAGAAGCTTCTTTGTAAGTAATTTCATATGTGTGTATATATATATATATATATATATATATATATATATAATGTACATAAAT
>OMLC01041956.1:0-11492 GCA_900302585.1 Regalecus glesne
AAAGGAAAAGGGGGAGAAAAGGAGGGCAAGAGAAAGAGAAAGGGAGAGAGAGTGAGAGAGAGAGAGAGAGAGAGAGAGAGAGAGAGAGAGAGAGAGAGAGAGAGAGAGAGAGAGAGAGAGAGAGAGAGAGAGAGAGAGAGAGACAGAGCAGTAGTCATGTGACATACTTAACCGCTGTCAAGCATTTATACTAACAACACACTAAAACACGTGGATGCACATGTGCGAGAGCACGCACACACACACACTACCTGTATTTTCATGGCCACCTCCCTGCCATCCTTCATCCTAGCAAGGTGAACTTGACCGATTGATGCTGCAGCAAATGGCCGCTCCTCAAATAAGTCCAGCTTGTCTCTCCAGTTAGGACCCAAATCACTGTTCAAAGCTTTCTACACACATAAAAAAACCACACTTAGTGCTTGTTTACTATCGAAAATGTGACTTTTTAAAAAATTTACTCCATATGTGATGATCTGACTTTCTTGAATCATATGGTGAAGGATGCTCACAGTGATCCATACTTAAGAGACCACAGGCGTATCGGTAAATTTACCAGGAGAATTTTCTTTATTTAAACACCAAAATTATTTCACTGTGTTGCATCATTCACTAGTCTACATGTGCAATCTATTGTGATACAGCTAGCAATTAAATCTCTATAGTTATTAAATAAATTGGGATTTTCTACTTTTTTATCTCAAATTGATTAAGTAAAAAGTTAACTGATCCCAGGAGCAGAAAAAAGTTCAATATCTACAGCCAGAACATTGTGTATGATGGTACTGAAGGAAGGAAACGGGACCTTGAGACACGTACCATCATTTGTTTGATGGGCATGAAGTCTGCGCTCTGTCTGACACGGTCAAATATCTTTGCGAGTTGTGGGTTGATGAATGCATCATCTGAAACACAGATAGACAACAGGGTTTGCATACATGTAGGAGACTCTCCACTGATGCAGACTCGGTGCCTCTGTGGGCTTGGGCTGAAATTCTACACTCACAATACTTGACAAAAATATTTAGGATGTTAGGAGTACAGAGCGTTAACAACCTGAAGGGCTCAATCACAGCTATATGATAGAACCTGCAGTCGTCTAGTAGTCGGTTTTTCATACATGGGAAATAGAAAAAAATCTTTTGAAATATAGATAACTCAGGAAATTTATCATGACCCCTGTGCACATGCGCACACACACACACACGCTTACACGCATGAGATCGAATGGCGTGACCTATGAAATCTAGGTTACAGTACTTCCGGCAATACTTCCGGCAATTTTAGGTGACTTTCACCTAAATTATTTTATTGTTTTCCTGTGTGAACCATATAAAGCTGCTTATATGTTGTTGTACAAGAGCATACAGTCTTTCATTCATTTAAATTCAATAAGGGGGGCAATAGCTCCGTTTGTAGAGCGATAGTCTGGTGATTGGAAGGTTGCAGGTTTGATCCTCAGTCCTGCAGAAAGCATGTCGAGGTGTTCTTGAGCAAGACACAGAAGCCCTAACTGCGCCACATGGTTGCTGCTCATTGCTTCTATACAATAGGATGGGTCAAATGCAGAGAATTGCAAATTTCCCATATGGGACTGACAAGGGAACTATTATTATTATTATTATTATTATCATCATTATTAAGATAAATAAGTAGTCTGATCTGACGATGATGAGACTGAGAACAAGGTGCAGCAAAAAGGTCATCCATTCATTTCTCATTATACATACATACATACATATACTTAACTTTATTTTCTGCATTCAACCCGTCATATTGTATAGGAGTAGTGAGTAGCTACAGCACCTGGGGATCAACTCCAGTTCTTTTTCCTTTTACCATACTCGGGGGCGCCACGTACGAGAATTAGCCCTAACATGCATGTCGTTTATGGTGGGAAGAAACTGGAAAACCCAGAGGAAACCCACATGGACACGAGGAGAACATGCAAACTCCACACAGAAAGGACCTGGAATGGGATTTGAACCCAGTACCTTCTTCCTGTGAGGCAACAGTGCTAACCCCACCACCACTGTGCCAAATCCCCTCCAAAAAACTTCATAAGAGAACATGGTTATTGTACACGTGCTTCATGGGAATTACCAGCATGCCTAAAGCAAATCTCTGATCGTGATGACCAGTTGGGAATAAGTAAACAAACAAACAAAACTCCTGCTCTGTGCTACTTCTCTGTTTGTTTTGGCTGTGTACAAGAGACACATGAAAGGAGGCTTGAAAGCTGAGAAGACAAACGCATTGTCTAGCAACTCGAAGTCAGAGTCGTCTGACTCACAGAGTCCTATCGCTGAAACCCCTGGGACCCCAATGGTTATTGATAGTCTCTGATAGTCCAAAAAAAAGCTAATACTATCCATCCCACATAAGTACCCATCAGACAAAGAGCATCTTTGGTATTCAGCCTACATGCAAAAATGTCAGATTTTCTGATGTGCCAGTGAAGCAGAATGTCAGCAGTGGGTCTACGAGCACATTTCACCAGTTCAATCCTCACAGATGATTGTTTCCTTCACAGATGAGAGGGTGGAATGGAAATGTACCAAAAACTGAAAGACAGCTCTCTCTCAAGGATGTCTGTTTCCATCTGCCTCTCTCTCTACCCTCTCTCCCATTTTCTCAGAGGAGTGGACCGGCTGCTAAAATCCACCCTTTAAAACCAAGCTATGTGTTGGACAGTTGGTAAATGACATAATTGTTGCATAATTAGTGAAAATATGCCTGTTAATAGCACCATTCATTCTATTTAAGAAGATAGATGTTAGGTTTCTCATTGTCTGGTGGATGCTGCGGCTGCTCACTGCTCCTATATAATAGTATGGTTTAAATGCAGAAAAGAAATTTCATTGTATATGTATGTATGCACACTGACAAATAATAAAATGTCTTCTTGTCTTCTATTGGTACCATGGTACCACCTCTGCACTATTTTTACAGTGAGTGCAGTCTCACGCTACTGTCTCTACAATGTTTTTTTTAGCACTGGTGTCCCCTTACCCTTTACCTTTGTCTGTGCTATGGTATCACATGACATGTGTCCATGAACTTGAGTCAGCATGGGGGGCAGTAGTTCAGTACGTCCTTGGCATGTGTATGTATGTGACTACCAATAGCGTGATACCACCAAAGGTGGTAACATACAGAGTTGTAAACAAGGGCAAAGAGGGAGCCAAGGGTAAACGCATCTTTCTATTTGTGTTTGGCCTAATGTAACACAACTTCACAACAACAACACAACAACAAACAGGATTTGTATTCCGGCCGTTTTCCCCGCTAGCGGGGGTTGACCGGTCCATGGATTCGTCTCCTCCAAGGAATAACCCTGTAACATGCAGATTGGGTGGTTTAGTGAACACTGCTGCCTGTAAAGAGTGTAGATTTAAGGTGGCACTGTCCTTTCTACAGTAACAAGTCATGTGTTTGTGGAACATCAACATTTAGTTTGTTTGGCTTTTCTGTTATAATGTATAATGGAAGTGGATGTACATATCATGTCTCCATATTCCCACGTTATCCCTGTTTTGTTACCTGATCCCTCTGTTATTGAAGTTCGCCTGATCTGGGTGCTTCTCTGGCTGTAGGTAGCAGCTACTCACGGTCCTAGTCTTACAATCACATATGCAAATTCACACATACTGTGGATGTTTTGTAATTGGTTTTGCGTTTTCGTATTGTTTTATCATTCTAACAATCTCAAGTCAATAAGTGCTAGTGTTGTGGATAAAGATGAAGCTTAAAATTTGTTTAGCCCTACAGGCCAACTGACTTGATTTCATCATCTGCATCTCAGAGGACCAATGGTCATTCTGTTGTTAGCTTGAGTAATTTATTGCAAATGAATTTCATATTCATGTGAAAAAAGAAGTGGAGGAAAGAAAAGCTCATCATCTTAGCCACAAGTCTTATTTGTACCTAGTTATGCTTTGATCACTGAAAATTAGTTGTCCCACAGTACAAATCTCATAGTAAATAGTAAATGGACTTGTTCCTATATAGCACTTTTCTAGTCCAGTGACCACTCAAAGCACTTTACAACGAATGCCTCATATTTACTGAGCTACCCGGCGGGATACGAATCCGCAAAGCCTGACCCCCAGGCATATGCTCTACCTACTGACCCACCGCGGCTCTAATATAGTGTTTTTTCATATTTATCTTGTGTATTTCATATTATACCATTATGTGCTGTCTCTATATATAGTATTAGGGTGGCATAACTCAGGAGGTAGGGTTATCATCTAGTAATTGGGAGATGTGTGGTTTGATCTCTGGCCTCTGTTTAAAGTGTGTTGAAGTGTCCTTGAGCACGACACTGTGTTGTCCCACTAGCATAACTCAGCAACCCAATTTTGGAAAAGTGGTTGATGATGGATGGATGGATCTTGTGAAGTTCTTTATTTTATGTATTCACTTATCTATTATAAAATCCCACTATTGAAATTTATACCTCTTTGGTCTTGACTCTAGTGTGACAACAAAAGCAGCATCTACTGGACTGAGCAAGAGGCTGTCTGTGATTTTATCCAGAATGAGAACTCACAGATGCTCACTTAAGACCGTAGCTCCAGGGAACGGTATCTCATATTTATAGTATGTGTATTATCCCTATTGTGTGAGTGCATGTGTATGCTAGCATGTACTCGTTTGCATGTGTGTATGTGCTCATGTGTGTGTGTTTCACTCACCTTGTATGCTGAGCATCTGACCCAGTTTCAGCGCGGCTCCTCTGACTTTGCACAGGGTTCGGACGATTCGCTCAGCATTGGCCTCTGACAGGAAGGGACTAGAGTCCAGAACTGCCTTTTTTTCACCTGCAGGGGGAGAGACCGCAGAGACCTCTGGATAAAACAAAAACAACCCAGCAATGTGCAGCTAAGAGCTAATAGTCTATAGTCTAAGTCAGTGCTTCAAATTTAGGACACGCTGTTCTGCCTTAAAACCATGTTTTCCTCCCCCATCCCTATGACTAAATACTCCACCTGGTATCCATGTTTTTTAGGCCAGAGAAAATCATTTACATCAAGGGAAATATTCACTAAAGAAAAAGTTGTTTGTTTGTGCGTATGTCACAATCCGTATATGGCAGAAGGTTGTCAGGCATTTGATCAGGTGTGTCTGATGTATTCAGAAACTGACAGAAGGGGATTTACCACAGGTAAAAACTCTAGCAAGCTCCCTTGGAGTGTAACCAATTATCTAAACACCCACACGGACATGTACAGACACACAAACAACATACATTGGCTTCTTTACTTGGTCACAGCTGAGCTGCGTTTGGATTAGTGGATTTGTGGTGCATTACTTGAATACCTATTTAGGTTGACTGGGTTACAGGGGCCTATTCTGCTGAAGTACTCTTGAGAAATTCCTTGCAATGCTTATATGTATCAATTAGTTACTTCTCCCATCTGCTCCATTAATGCCATAGACATCAATCTGTTTGATCAGATCCTATACTGGCAGTCTGACAACAATTATTGTTTTCTATAAAATTATCTAGCCTTTCAACATAGAGTCAATTCAATTGACTGTTTATGTACAAATCCATTGAGTGCAAAAAACAGTCCAGAGTCATATGTAAACAAGTGTGAGGTTTTGCATGTGTAGTACCTGGTAGCTCAGCGGATCTAATACTCTTCTTTGCAACTTCAGCCAAAGCTCCAATACCCAACCCCACAGCTAGACCTAGAGTAAACAAACAGAAACATGAAATTACATGACTGCAATAGAAAATGATTGAAATGGCTTATGTTTACACTAATCATATGGATATAAACATGGAGTTACTAAATAAAATAGCATAACACTGATGAAATCTACCTATTACTAGCTACCTGATAATCAGTCAGAATATTCCATGAGTGTGTGTGTGTGTGTGTGTGTTAAGAGGCTGTAGCCTTCAGAGAATATGTACTTTAAGTAAATTATATGCACAGAATAAAATACATTAAAGATAACAGATAACATTTGGCATAATACGTTTCTCAACTTAGTTTAGTAAAATTAAAACACTGGCTGCAGTTGCATTTCTGTCTACCTAGGTTTTATCTTGTTCCTGCACTTTGCATTCAATATTTTAGTAAGCTACGAAGTTTTAGTGGATGGTACAAGCCAAAACCGATCATTACACTTCTTATTATTATACACAGGGACAGGATGTCCTGGCAGTATTTTTCAAAATGTAGAATTCTAATTTCAGATAATTGATCAAACATTTCACATTTGATACAATGGTAAATATCAATTTAAAGGGTGGGTGGTGCTCTGACTTTACAGAATGGTGTGCGAGAGACAGAAAGAACAGCCACTTGAGTTTTTTCTGTATCTGTATGTACTCCTTCATTCCCCTTGGATTATGTAATTCAAGATTACATAACAGATTTACCAGCTAGTTTTTAAGCAAAAATTTCTAAGTACAGTGTGTGTGTGTGTGTGTGTGTGTGGTGTTCAAATATATGTTTTGTATACAAGTTCACTTGGCATGTTTCCTCAATGGTCAACAACCTGTCAACGGCTTTTTCCAGGACCCTCTCTCCCTGAGGGTGGTTAGACCAGAGAGAAGCTGTGCTTGTGATCATAATAAGAGTTTGGATGCATGGACACAAATATGCCTGTTCATGCTCACGTGCACAGACATGAAAACATATGACACTTGTCGCTCTCTTGCAGGGAGAAAGCAGAGCCACTCCGCTGGTAGCACCTCTTGCATAAGACCTCTGGTACATATTGGGGATGTATGTATGTGTGTGTAAATATATCAAGAAACAGGATACGTTGTTAATAACTTGATCTCAACATGAGCAGGCTGTGCAACTCCCTCTCAACCACATGCAAGCATTTCTTGCTGAATCAGAGCAACACGAAATGTTTCTAAGCAGGAGTGTCTGGCTATCATTAACCATACAGAAGGCAGAGTGTTCATGTAACTGCTGATGTCCAGCAACACGTTTTGTCTGTCCAATTAGGTTTGGCTATTTTTTGCATGTGACATTCCAAACTAGTTGAAACAGGGAGTGCATGGTTTGTTTTCCTACCCAACCGATAAGACAGCTTAACTAATGCCAAAGACAACAGTTCGGGACAACAAAGTCACCATAGCAAAGTTCATTGAATTGTTCACACTTGAAAACTTTTCACATTGTGAATGCTATTGCCACTTATTTACCAAGTTTCCAATGGCACAGTGCTGTATCTACTAACTTAAAGAAAGAAACACTTCACAGGAAAGAAGAGTGAGGGACGATTTGTGTAAACTCAACAACTCCCCTCCAGGAAATTGTTGCCATCTTTTGCCTGTTACCACTATTGACATGCAGAATCAACATCATTTGAATGTGTTGTGTCAGATATAGTGAGATTGTCCAAAAAGACATATTTCCAGTAAATATAGGAACTGGCATATAACTCAGAAGGTAGGACAGTCTAGTAATCGGAAGATTGGTGGTTCAATCCCCGGTTCCTTCAGAAGGCATGTAAATGTTTGAGCAAGATACTGAAGCCCTAATTTCTGGGGACAACAGATGAAAACTAGCCTGGTGGCTAAATCTGACGTATTTACATGCTAAATGTTTATTGATTTGCACTGTAACTGTAAAGATTATTATTATCAATAACAACAATAATAATAATTGCCTTATCAGTCCCACAAGGGGAAATTTGGATTTCTCTGCATTTTTGACCCAACCTATTGTATAGGAGCAGTGAGCTGCCAACATATGGTGCTCGGGGAGCAGTTAGGGGTTAAGTGTCTTGCTCAAGGACACCTCGACATGCTGTATGCAGGACAGGGGATCGATCCTGCAACCTTCTGATTACCAGACGACCGCTCTACCAACTGAGCAATGCAGCCCCGTCATCATTCCATCTCAGGGCTTGAACAGCTAAGGGTTCAGTGTCTTTCTCAAGGACACTTTGATACTATTTCTGCAGAGGCCAGGGGTTGAACCAATAATCTTCTGATTACTAGAGAACCAGCCTTCCTCCTGAGCTTTTTAATTTCAGCCCCTGTAGAAACTGTGTCCAATTATCCTTCAGCAACACACTGAAACCCCTAATGGTTGATATGATAGAATGGCACACCTGGTATGGGAATGACTTCACCTGGCTACAATCACTGCTACCAAGATCACCAGGAAGTCTAGACGTCAGGCAATCATTTTCCCTCCATGTGGCTGTTAGCCCCGGTGTTTGTGAAATGAAGCTAACTTATCATCGAACGTTTAGGAGCCGGGTCACGACTCATCCACTCCTCTAATTACCTACTTACACCTGGTCAACCCATCTGGCACTGTTTGTCTCTTTCCTCTCGATCCTCACCCTCCCAGCCCTCCTTCTCTTGCATTCAACTGCCAACCTCATCCCTCACCCTTCACATCCTTCATCCCTCCTTCTTTCCATCTCCTCTTTTCAGGAGTACTTAGTCGGCTCAGGAAAACCATCACCTGAGATGGAGCCCCTACCCTGAGTCTCATTCTCCCCAGCCAACATATATCAAGATGTCCCAGACAGGCCTACTCAGACAACCTCCACATCCATCCTCACCCTCACTCGCATCATTCATCCCCAACATCCAACACCTCCTCTCCTCATTAAACTTGCAAACTCACATTGCTGTGGTATGCTCCTTTGCGAGTAAACCAGACATTTTCCCAATGAGACTCATTTGCATAGAAAGGGGCCAATTTTGCACCAAATGCATGCATATCACCTCATTTAGATACATGTAAATAGCATCGAGACATAATTTGCTTGGCAGTGCGGTTAGGGTTGCTTTTCACTCTGTGCGGGTACTTTTGAGAATTACACGGTTTCTTTGTGTCTTGTTTGTGCAAGCTTAGCAACTGCAAAAGCCCAACAATCCTTTTGTGAGTTCGCCAGAGTCTTTTAAAATGTCACAGTATTTGTCATTGGTAAGCTGTGAGGCACCTGCAGACAACACAAACAAATGACAAAGGAGAATAAGAAGTTATGAATAAAGATGGGAGGAGAGTGAGAGACACTCAGAAGAATCAGAGGAGAAAAGGACACAAAACGAAACACCAGCGTAAGAGAAACTAAAAATGAGCAACGGAGTTAGCTAAGAAAAGACAAGAGATAGGATAAGATGGACATGGACAAAGACAGGAGAGAGCTTGAGCAAAGTAGCAGCGCGATGCAATGCAGAGACTTGGTAGTGCATGTCCAGCCTCATGCCGGTAAACAACAGAAACAGCCCCTAGCATGGAACCGGTCTGTCATACAGTCTGGCAAAAGAGGAACATTCCCCTTAATCAGGCTCCCCATAATCCCCCCTGTAAGGCATCTGTCTGAGGCTACTGAGGGGCTTTCTGATTCTCTCTTCCTCGTACAAAGCAGACCAAACAGACCAGGCTCCTCTGGCTCTCAGCAGCAGCACATGGCTGTATGAGAAGCATCACAGTCAACAGTCCTCTGGCTCCGAGCATGTTTTCTGTGCAGTACTTGCGTCAGTCACTGACTCACATTGTGTGCAAAGCCACACAGTGATAAAATCCACAAAAGTACTTGGTTTAAAAAAAATAAAAAAAATAAAAATGATTTCCTTATCAGTCCCACAGGGGGAAATTTGGATTTCTCTGCATTTTTGACCCAACCTATTGTATAGGAGCAGTGAGCTGCCAACACATGGTGCTCGGGGAGCAGTTAGGGGTTCAGTGTCTTGCTCAAGGACACCTCGTCATGCTACATGCAGGACCGGGGATCGATCCTGCAACCCTCTGATTGCCAGGCGACCACTCTACCCACTGAGCAATGCCGCCTCCGTTTATTCACCTTGGGAAATAATGAGCGAAGTTTTTGCCATATTGACATTTGACTTTTACTCCTGTCAAATAGCCAATCATTTTGGTTATAATACAACCCATATAGCCTTACTCAAGTATGTACTCATTCAAAGGGTCATGAAGAGAGTTAAATTTGAATGCTATTGGAGATACCACATGACCATAATTAGCGATTGTACGGTGCTTTGGTCTATGACTCAGGTTGTGTTCATCAATACATGGTCCATGGCTATGGTTCTGTACAACAGGTACATATATGTATTGCGCTATTGTATTTGTAACACAGTGGCCCAGTGTTTAGAACCATTGCCTCAAAGCAAGAAGTTCCTGGGCTCAAAACCCAGGCCGTCACAGGTCCTTTCTCTATGGAGTTTGCATGTTCTCCCCATGTCTGTCTGGATTTCCTCTGGGTGCTCCGGTTTCTTCCCATGATCACATAGACATGCATGTTAGGGTTAATACATCTCCCTGTACCCCTGAGTAAGGTGAAAAGAACTGGGGTCGGTCCCCAGGCACGGCATGTGATCACTGCTCTTGTGCCAGAGCATGGGTTAAATGCAAAGAACAAATTCTATTGCATGTATGTACAATGGGCCATGGTAGCTCAGGGGTAGAACGTACACATTGGGAACTATCGAGCCAGAGGCACCTGGTTTGAACCAACCATAGGGCATCAGGAAGAGCAACTGGCGTTAATCACCAACGCATGTCCTGGGATGGACTGGTGACCTGACCAGGGTATTTCTCTGCTTTCCGCTCTATGAGCGTTGGGATAGACACAAGCTGATCTACAACCCATTTTCAGGTAAGCAGTTGATAATGACATTACACATGACTAATGTACAATGACAAATAAATGGTATATGGATTTGTTCTTATGTCGCATTTTTATAGTTTCTTCTTCCTCTTCTTTTTCTTCTTCTTCTTCTTCTTCTGTACCCATATGTGTCATATTCAAAGTGCTGGCTCATCTACCATAAACTTTTCCTCTCATTGCATTTCTCCTGCACTAATACTATGGTTGTAGCACATGGGAACATATAGGGCTGAATGCATGAAAAAAGTTAGGCCTACATATTTATTGTACTATTACAAATGACGATGACCATTTAAAATTGTATGAATGAGGATTTTCAGGTGAAAAAAAAAACTGGACGCAACCAGCACTCACTTTTTGTGAAGCTAAAAGATAAGCACACCTATTCTCATCTGAGGTGCTTCCAAACCACTTGGGAGGAAGATATGGAAACGCAAAAAGAAGAGACTTATTGAAGATACCTGGCAAACCCTTAAAACCTCGTGACAAGTCAGACAGTCTTAAAATATAAAAGTTTACAAGGTAATATCTTTAAATATAGTGAGAAAGAGAAAAATAAGTTGCAAGGGAAGAAAACAAGAGATTAAGAAAGAAAGAAAGAAAGGATTCCCTTATCAGTCCCGCAAGGGGAAATTTGGATTTCTCTCCATTTGTGACCCAACCTATTGTATAGGAGCAGTGAGCTGCCAACATATGGCGCTCAGGGAGCAGTTAGGGGTTAGGTGTCTTGCTCAAGGACACCTCGATATGCTGTATGCAGGACCGGGGATCGAACCTGCAACCTTCCGATTGCCAGACAACCGCTCTACCCACCGAGCTATGCCGCCCCTAAGCAATTTCTATTTGTTCTGTTTATATAT
>OMLC01041956.1:18269-33269 GCA_900302585.1 Regalecus glesne
ATATCCTTACCCTCTGTTACATGATTTTAATGCTAACACGTGTGGCACCTCTTGTCCTCCCTGTTGTCCTCTTACAATGACAAGAGGTGCCCTCTCCGTGGCTCACATTACCACCTGTCACCTGGTGCATCTTGTTACATTTGACATTCTAAAAAACAAACAGTCTACTATATACACGTCCTCACACTGGTCTCGCCGTATAAGGGAGCCGTGTTGGGGGTGAATGATGAGAGAAGGGGAAAGCTCAAATAAAATTATTTCCAAAGAAATGATGAGTACTGAGACTGACCGAGAGAGAGAGAGAGAGAGACAGAGAGAGAGAGAGAGAGAGAGACAGAGAGAGAGAGAGAGAGAGAGAGAGAGAGAGAGAGAGAGAGAGAGATTTAATGTGTGTGTATGTGTGAATCCACAGCTAGCCTCGCAAACTACTGCACTCATCAGCGTAAATTTTGATGTAGAGTTAAGACTGTATAATGAAGAACTTCTCGCGGTTACAGTGCTTCAGAACCTTCCAAAACGTTTGTTCTTGCTATAACTGCTCCCTCTCTCCATTCACTCTCTAGCTCACTCGACCAATGCTGCTTTCTGTCACTACCTGATCCGAGTCAACCATGTGCAACTCAACTAATTGAGTCAGCTTAGGCAGTGATAGTGTCAAAACCAAAGCATTATGTATTTGGGTATGAGTCTTGAAAGCAAATGAGAAGTCGATCAAATTTGGCAAATCAGGAAATCTTTAACTGCATTCACAGAGAAATGGAGGAAGACTGCATAAAGCAAAAGTAATTCAGCTTTTTCACCTCACCACCACATGCAAGTGCCATAGTCTCCAATGTTAAAAGCTCACAAAAAATATACAATTTCAACCCGGGTTAACAGTGGCCATAATATCTGCCGTGCCCTCACAGGGTACCAGTGGAAACTACCCCTGAAAAACTGTGTACAAGCCGAAAGAAGAAGAATTGATCACAGTCACAGCTGGATATCAAGGAAAACCAAGGAAACCAAGTAAAACCAAGGAAATGGTGGTGGATTTTCGCAGGTGCACGCACTCCCCTCCGACACCGGTGACCATCCAGGGGATGGACATTGACATGGTGAGGTCCTACAAGTACCTGGGTGTTCACCTGAACAATAAACTGGACTGGACTGATCACTCAACAGGACTGTATAAGAAGGGCCAGAGCAGATTCTATCTGCTGAGGAGACTGAGGTCTTTTGGAGGTCAGGGGTCACTCCTTTAAGACATTTTATAACACGGTGGTGGCACCAGCCATCTTCTATGGAGTGGTCTGCTGGGGCAGCAGCATCTCAGCTGTGGACAGGAAGAGACTTGATAAGCTTGTCAAGAAAGCAAGCTCAGTCGTGGGATGCCCCCTCAACACTGTGGAGGTAGTGGGACAAGGGAGGATGATGGCTAAGCTGTCATCCATGATGGACAATATTCTCACCCCATGCAGGACTACATTGCTAAGCTAGAGAGTTCCTTCAGTGACAGGTTACTGCATCCAAGGTGTCTGAAGGAGCGTTTCCGTAGGTCTTTTCTTCCTGCAGCTGTCAGACTCTATAATCAGCACTTATAATCCCACAATAGAACAACCCCAAAACATGTACAGCAATAACCAACTACAATATACTGGATGATCAACAATGCAATCCGTCTATCTGTCCATACTGTGTATAATGTACATATTTCCTACCCCGTTTCTAGATGTGATATCTCTGTTACTGTGCTTTACACTGGCTGCTGTTTTACCACAATTTCCCCCTGTGAGACTAATAAAGGAATATCTTATCTTATCTCTTAAATCATCTCAGTAGCCACAGTAAAGCATCTCCCATGGCTGAGCTATGTTTTCTTATTAGTGTTTTATGAATGAAAGTCAATTACTAGAGCAGCCATCCCCCTTCACTCGTGTCATATTTGAAAACCATGATGGCTACACACGTTCAAAGTCTTTTAGTGAGGGCTTTGAAATTATGATAGCCTGATCATGGTCATGTCATATCAGAGTTTAACAAATTTGCGTGAAGTTCCACCTACAAGGCTGCACATCCCTAGAGTGACAGGAAAACTTTATTTATCAAGTAGATTTTTAACTTGAGAGAACTGCATATTAACAACTTTTTGTTCCCATATCAACATGGTTGCTACACAAAAGTCTTGTAATTGCAGGAAAAACACTGCTTTTACTGTCTGTGCGTGTGTAGCTCTCTGCTGCTAATCCTGCAAACTACTGGGCCAATCCACCTAATAATGTTTCTGCAGTTATGACTATATAATCAACGACCTCTCATAATTTCAGTGATTCTAAGCTTTTGAAAACCTGTGTTACACTTTGACCGACTGCTAACTCCTCAGCTAGTCTTTTCCCCAAGTTCAAACACCAGACGAGAGGCCATATATCTGCCTGGCAGAGATCTGCTCTCTATTGAGAGCACTCCTCTTGTTACCTCTGTAAATACACTCTGTGGTGTGCCAGTAAAGCCTGTGGTACCTGGGGAGGGTTTATCTGCCGTCCCTCTCTTTCCCTTTTCATCCTCCCCCACATCTACTTTCTCTCCCTTTTAAATTCGTCTGTCACCCCAGGGCCCAGAGAACATTTCCCACTCCAGCTTTCATCAGAAAAATATGCTTATTCAGCTTTGTGTGTGTATGTGTGTCTGTGCATGTTCCTACTTCAGATAGATAGTCCTTTGACCTTTATAGTATAAGTATCCCAAAAATACTTGCTTACCTTCTGAAGCCACTGCAACTCCCACTCCCTTGCTCCCTATCCTCCGCCCATCTCCCACCCTCCTTCTCCTCTGAGGGATAGACTATAACACTTTTAACAGACAGAATAGAGATGAGCAGCTTTGAGGATTAGAGAGGCTGTTAAACTACAAAAATGTATTTCACTCCATCCTCCTCCTCTACGTTACATCTTGTCCAACATATTTGCTAATGGCCTGGGAATTATCTGAAGGTCCATTTATCTCTAGATCTTACAAGCGCCATAAATATATACATAAATATAAACCTTCTTTTCTGGGTTTTTAATTTCTCAGTCCCCGAAAATTTACCTTGCACTATATATCAATTTTGTACTTTTTTCTTCAGAATGTGTAAAGTTACAGAGGAAAACATCCTTCACCTCCTCTGTATCCAAGACGGAGGAAATAAAATTGCCTGCACTGATTTGCATTTACTGTCTTGCTTTGTTACCCATGTCTTCTCCCAGAGTTGTGTGCTACAGTCCCACTGCATCGACATAGCCCAATAAATAAGCGCAAATATTAAATGCATGCCTTGAATGAAAGCCTGAGAACTTTACTATAATGCCAAAAGGTTTCTTGTTCCAGGCCTACCTCAATAAATAGATGGAAGGAAGAACAATCTTCCAACAATTAAATGTGTCCTCAGCTTTCAACAAACCCTGTTGTATAGGAGTAGTAGGCAGTGGCAGCACCTGGGAGTAGTTAGGGTTCAACGTCTTGCTCAAGGACACTTTAACATTCTTTTTGAAGGAACCAAGGGTCAAACCAGTAATCTTACACTTAGTAGACAACCCACTCTACCCACTGAGCCATGCCACACCCATAAAAATATCTGCACTGCTTTCCATTTCCTGTCTTTCTTTGTTAACCATTTCTTCTCTGAGAGTTACAGGCTACAGCCTCATAGCATTCACACAGCCCAATAAGGACACATATGACACAAGTGTTACTTTTTAAATGATCTGTGGCATTATCTGGCTAACGTGTGCCTACAATTCAAACCCCCCAGTGGCATCCGGGTTGGAACTGGCAACCCATCCAGGCTGTCCCCTCCTTTCACCCAATGAGCCCTCAATTGGGCACCAACATGACCCTGCAACCCGACTTCGGATAAACGCTTGACGATGGATGGATGCCATGCACATTTGGTTAGGATATGTCTGAGAAAACTGATTTGCAGCATTGTTCAGCAACTTCATAATTTGAATCTCCCATCACTTGCCACGGCTGATCCACCGATACCACACTTAAACTAATTGCACTCAACATGACAAGCACAATTGGCCATGATACGATTGCTACTTGGTGTTCTGAGATGGGAGACAGCTCAATTTCTCAGCTAATCTCCGATTCTCTTGGAAGTCGCTGTGGATAAAATATTGATACAGACCACGTAAGTCTAGAAGGGGTATGAACTGTTTTGTCTCCCTCTTTGGCTCACAACTCATCTAAAACAATCCTTTCATCTAAGGCAGCCTATCCAATTATTTCAAATATCATGTGGGATGCCTTCTAATTTCTAAAATCCTACATCCAGGAGCTATTCCTTCTTTTCGCTAGTTCACAGAAGCCTCTCACACACGACCAGGTTTTTTTCTGAATTATAATGTCTTTCCATAAATTTATCAATATGATAACATCATTATCTCATATCATGCTTCTTGAGTAATGAGTAAGTCGTCTAGCCATAATTTCCTACTACTACCAATGGCGCTTTGAAACACGGCTGCTTCCAGATGAAAAGGCCAGCTTTATTTGAAGTGACTTAATTGTATTCACAGAATGTGCTAAAATGCCTAGAATGTGCTTAAGGGGAACCTAATTTCATACAATGCTTAAATAACAAAGACTAAAACATGACACCTTGAGAAGTTAGCGAGAGATATTTTAGATTTGGACAACCTATAGCCCTCATCGTACATACTTTTAATATCTTATCTTAAATCCATATCAAGTGATCTGACCAGGATGTATTTCTCCACATTCCACCCAATGAGCACTGGGATAGGCTCTAGCAGATCGGATGGATGAATGGAAACAATGAATGAATGAATCCATATGATTTTGTGATTCCGTTTCCATCCTATTTCCTTTTCTTATTCTGACGTTTTCTCTTGTCTCTTCTTGTCTTCTCTCCCACATATGTGAAGGGGGCAATCTATCTCTTGTGTACATGTATAGTCTGTCCTGTGAGGTGTACATGACGATTGTGGGCAAGTGGCTCAAGTCCTAGATTGTTCCATGGCACCTTGACACTGCTTGGCATCCTCCCCAACATATTCTTCACAAGGGTCCATTCTCTGAAACCTTATGATTGGTCCTCATGATGTGGAGGTGGAGGTCATTGACCCGGGTGGAGTGTGAGGGATTCAGGCTAGGTACCCTTCCTGGTACCCTCCACTGGAGTTGGGCCCATGACCTCTTGTTTATAGCTGCCTACCGCTTCTATACAATAGGAAAGGTTGAATGTTTATAACGGGGTGGAATATTTGTTTTCAGCTCAGACTGAAGAAGTCACCTGGTGTGGTGAAATAAACTTCTGATCCAGTTTAACTGATTCACCTCTTTATTGTGAATGTGAAGAACAAATTCCCTCAGGCTTGGTTGTGTGGCAATAAAACTCTTTCACTTCACTTATCTGATGTAAGGGTTTAAGTACAGGATGTTGTGCTACTGTAAAGCCCCCTGAGGCAAATTTGCTGCTTGTGATAATGGACTACACAAATAAAAACTTGACTTGACCATCTGATTAATTTAAACGACTGACACCGCAAACACAATTCAATCTCCCATCAAATAAGCTAAAATGCATAGCTAAACCACAAGACCCAAGCCCATAAAACGGACATCTCTCATTTTATTTTTATCATTTTACCCAGGGTTTTGTGCATCTTAATCTGTACAATGTTTATTCTGTGGTTAATCATAATCTACCATTATTTTAAATGCAGTTGATTTTACATATTGCTCCACGGTGGGTTAAAATCCGCAACATCTGGCTCATCAGTTCCCAAAGCACGCACACTACCATTGAGCTATTTGGTCCCAGTGAATAGCATTACAACAATGATTGTAAGTTTGTCGTAATGACCATCCATCATCCATCATCAACTGCTAATATGAAGTGAGGTCGTGGGGTCATGCTGGAGTCTGTTCCAGTGCCCATTAGGTCAAAGGCAGGTACACACACTGGACAGGTCACCAATCCATCCTGGCCCCCTTGTAATGTGACAAATGATACTGGAAGAACCGAATACCTTGGACGAAACCCATTTGAAATTGATTTAAAAAAAGAATCAATGCCAAAAATTAATACCAAAGTCTCCTACAAAAGTGCATTACTCTGAACTATGCATACCCTTTAAAAGAAATATTCACTTTCACCAATTACTCCTCCTTTTTGTTGGTTGGTTTGTATGCAAATGTAGTCACTGTGCTTTCCTCATGCCATGTTTGGAGCTTTCACAGCCTAGTATTAGTCCAGATAGGGGGGGGTGCTAGATCTGTGATCATTCTTCCTTTCATCTCATAGACCCCTTTAACTGCCAGGATTCACAAGGAGCTTGCCACGTGATGTGGCCAACCATGCATGTCTGCATGTCTAAACCCCCTTGCATCTCAATTACATCAATTCTCAGTGTTTGCTGTTAGAAATACCCCTTTCATCACCTGTGCACTATTTCAACAATTCAATTGCTTTTACTGCTTCATTTCACATTCCATCATTTCATCCCTAACCCCTCTGACAATGGTGCTATTTCCACATCCAAACAGCATACTCCTCCACCATCAGAGGAATGGGTCTGCAGTGGTGTCTGCACGCGTTACCAGAGATGGATAGCGGCATGCAAGGAGCAATGAATCTTCATCATGGTCTGCCACTATTTCTCTCCTGATCCATCCATAGCCCAAGACAAAAAATAAAACTGCCTGCTGCTTTCCCCTCCAACACATATATCCTAGATCACAATGTCTGATCCTATATTCTGCCGAGCATTGATTCTACCTGTTCATCCATCCATCCAGTCACTAAATACATGGCAGGAAGTGGAGAGGTGATTTAGCGATGACTCCCAGAGGATGCACACATAGCTCCTAGACAAAAAACACACCATGTTACTCCAAAACCTCGATCAGCAAGGTGACGGTAGCAACTTCATATTCCCTCCGTGTTAGTTGCTTATTGTGAATCATGTACTGCAAATGCAATGTAATGCATATGTAAAGTCCTTCAGCGACTTAAGCAAAACAATGTTGTGACACAGTTCAGTAATGCAACTTCTGTACTGCTACAAGCTGCTTGTGGCTGTTTTCTCGGCTTTGTGAAGGAATAGAGGCCAACAGGGGCGGAAATGTGGTGGTTTTGTTAACTTATGTATGGGGAAATATATAGGTAGGTAGGGCAGTCATCTATCAGAAGATTGGTGACTTAATCCCTGTTTCCTTCAGAAAGTGTGTCAAAATGTCCTAGAGAAAGACACTGAAGATCTAACTGCTCAACCCCGTGATGGAATGGCAACCTGTCCAGGGTCTTTCCCTACCTTTTGACCAACGAACACTGGGATAGGCTCCAGCATGACCCTATGACCCAACTTTGGATATGTGGCTGATGATGGATGAATGGATGGACGGATGCAAATATGCAATGTGCTCCTCAGGTCCTGCGTTGTGTCTATCATTCTAATTCATATTAGCATTAATGGATGAATAAATAAATGATTCCCTTATCAGTCTCAGAAGAGGAAATTTAGATTTCTCTGCAATTTTAACCCGTCCTATTGTATAGGAGCAGTGAGCTGCCAACATATGGCGCTCGGGGTTAAGTGTCTTGCTCGAAGACACATCGACATGCTGTATGCAGGACCGGGGATCAATCCTGCAACCTTACGATTGCCAGATGACCGCTCTACCCACTGAGCTATGGCCATATGGGGATGAATGAATAAAACTTTGCTGCTCCTCTTGATCCTTGGACTATGGGTTTATGTAGCAGAGAGAAATGAAGGTAGAGATGACATGGTGAAGGTTCAAGCTCTGCCCATTTAGTTTCTATCTCTTTGCCTCATCTTCTGGTTGTGTTGCTGTGTCCAGGTTTCTATCCAGCTCATTAGCCAACTCCAGTCTTTTTCCGCCTCCAATTGTTTGACTCCAAGAGGCAGTCAGTAGTATAATAGTCCATTAAATAACCCAATCCAATCTTCCTGACCCTGAGTGAGAGCTACTGCATACCCACAGCAATTGCGACATGCAAACAATGGCCTTCGTGTATATTAATGCACCCCCCCTCCCTAATGCAGGCTATACGTATGTGTGCAGTGTATGGCCATCTGTGTTAATGTATGCATGCATATTTGTTACCTTTTGGAGACCTATTTTGGTACAAACACTAACCTCGTCATGGCAAGTGACCGAAACCCAGTCCTAGTTAGGCAAAAATATCACTTTCAAAATTCTACTAAAGGTTAGGACTCATGTTTGAAATGAGATTAGGCTAATGTTAGGGTTAGGCATGAACTGGTTATGGTTACAGTCAGGCTTTGGGTTAGTGAGTTAGGCTACTCCACGATCAATGGCAGCCAATGCTACGTCCTACTAAGGATAGCTCTGCAAAGTTGTTTGTGTGTACGTGGGTATAGGTTGTTGCACAAAACTGCACATGTATGCAGAGCCTTTGGAAACCTTAAATCTGTGTAAATATGCTTGACCTCCCCCTCTGTGCTAACAGTATGGGACTTATAACTATTGCAGACTGCTCAAATATAATCAAGGTAGAGGCTTAAATACACATAAATGGGCTATTGTGAGCACACAAAAAACAACAACAAGAAATTGGCTCAGCCTGCAGGGACCGGGGGCCGATCAGACCATCCATCGTCCAATTACAAGGCAGCCAACCCACGTCCTCAGTTATGCCGCCCAAAGTCCATTTTACATGACATGATTAGTCCCCACGTTGTGGGGGTGAACACAGACTTACATGGAGCTTGTGAGATTAGGGGTAGATGCCCTTCCTGATGCTCCATGGTGGATTCAAACCCGCTGCCTCTGGCTCATTAGTTTCTAGGGTCTGTGCACTCTACCCACTGAGATACGGTTCCAGGATCTATGCGATAGAAGTTATTTTCACCCTTGGCTAAATGTTCACCCATTCTGTAGTCAGAGAGTCATCAAGGGTAGCAAATCAATAGACCTAAATGCTCATCATTATCCATTTAACTGTGCAAAGAACAAAACTAGAAGCAGCTTAAAAAAACTGCTTATCTTTCACACTAAACTTTGTAGACACGGACACACACAAGAGACTGAAAACACTTACTTAAATTATAGCATATATTTGCTGACTACAATTAATATGGTGTTGCTCCTGTCCAATCAGAAAAAAATGAAAAAAGCCAATAAAAATTGGTTTTCTCCCGCTGGCCGCCATCTCACACGAGTCTGGGATGGCCGACCCTGATCCATCCACGCCTTCTAGCTGGCAGCATCGATTCGCTAGTCAATATCTGCAAAATTTTACTGGCTCAAGTGAAGAAAATCAAGGCAGCGGGTTGTTCAATGGCAGAATAAGTCCAGGAGGACACTTAAAGGAATTGATGCACTGATAATAACAACAGAGCCAAAGTGCCTCGACCGTTTCATCTGTCTGCTCCTACTGCGGGGATTATTAGATGGCTTGATCTACAGTACATGTGTAGGGCATCACCCCAGAAGGAGAAGCATAAAAAGTAAAGACTTATTTCTATTATCTATGCTGCTGAATGGCTGCGTTCTCCCTGTCAATCAAATATGCATGGCATGTCATGGCAATGCAAGTCTAAGACAGTCGAACACGCAAGTTGTCATAGCAACACATAAGATTAAAAATGGCAGCGTTCACACTTGTGATTCGATACGATTAGCTGGTTAATGAGGCGATTTTACACCTACTTTCAAAGTCATTTAAAGGTCAAACCCGAACTGTGGCTACCACACATGGTAATCATTCTAGTATAATTACACACTGTCACCGAGTGTAGATTACACTGACCACAGCATAATATCATAGGAATGAAAAAAAATCATTATCTAAATAGTAGTACAATGCAAATGAGACTGGTCAGCAACTGCCAGCACACATGATGCATGGGATTCGTAGCCTGTTCTTTAGCTAGAGCCTTCACTGATAAAGGCATCAAGAAAGAGAGGAAGAGGAGAACCATCCTCAATCATTGATGTGACAGAGAGGGCCCCAAAATGGCTGTGATTTGAAAGAGGAGAGCCATGGGGTAATAAGTAGCTATCCATCTGGACACAAGCTGGGGTCTGATTAGCACCGGCTGAGTCACTTGGAGGCAGGTGTATGATGCTGAAAGACCCAAAGCACCCAGCAATGATCCCAGCAACATCACTGAAGATTTTTCCAAGAGCATCTGCAGATGTGTACATACAGATCCTTATCATTAACATGTGGAGGGGAGACAAGGAAAATCAGGAAGGAAAAGGAAGGAAGGTAGGGGTAGGAGGAGCAGATGTGGTAAGAGTTAGAGGAGGAGTTGGAATGAGCAGCGATGACAGTAAAATATAGAAAGGAAATGAGGTGGCATGAGAGAAGGAAGGAATGAGAAAGGTCCATTTTTACATGTCCCAATTAGTTCCCACGCTTTGAAGGTGGACATAACATGGATTTAGATGGAGTTTGGGGAATTAAGGCCAGATGCCCTTCCTAATGCCTTACAGCGGGTTCAAACCCACAACATCTGGTTCGTCAGTTTTCAAGGCGCATGCTCTACCTCTGAGCTACATTGGCCCTTAAATGGGAATGGGAATGAAAAAAGAAAGAAATGCAACATTACCAAGCAGGGCGAATTGATCATACATGGACAACCACATGTCACAGAGAGCCAAGAGTATGCAGGATTTCCTTCCTGCCAATTACCACTATACCATGTAATTACACTGATTAATCTGACCTCTTTGCTCCAGGGTGAAGCTGTTTGTGGGCACTAGGCCCAGATTCATAAATTATAATAAATCCTAACCTCAACCCAAACCGCAATCTTTAGCATACACAGTATCCAGCCTTAACCCCCTCCCCCCCAAAAAAAACTCAGAAAAAAAGTTGTTAAAAAAAAGTTAACTGTGTAGAAATAGTGCAGAAAACTGTTCTGGAACCAGCATCAACTTCACCTTATACTGTCCTCTTTAGTTGATGGTTCACTAAGTAAGGGATAATCTTTGACATGATGTGGGTGTAAGGATTTTAAAAATGCAAAGAACAACCTTCAATTTCACAAGCAGAGTTTCTTCAAGTTAATTGTTAAGCCAAGGCTTTCGATGTGTACCGAGCTTGCTACTTAATTCAATGTGTCACTATGGTTAGATACATAGCAACTTTTGGAATGTGTATTGTTTAGAACAGCAATTGAACTTGAGCCAAATTACTTGTGCAATAAATGGTTTTAACACACACATTCCAGCCAATCGGAAATAACTGTTTTATGCGACCATGGTATAATCAGTGGCATCCCCTGGTGTAGAAACTGGTTTAAAGTGTAACCTCCGTGCTTTTGGCACTCCATGGCATGCAGTTTCCTGTCGATGTAGGGCATGAGGACGTACAAGTTATAGAAGCACGCAACAAGGAAGAGGGAACAAGGAAGGAAATATAGCTGAAGGGGGGAGGAGTATTAACTGGTCTTCCAGGGGCGGGGCGACAGGTTCACATCCATGCCTCAGTGGGGAGATCAATCAACAGGCTCCAAGGGTCTGGTCCATGCTCAGACAGGATCAGCACAGCACAGATCAATGAGAAAGGCCCATAGGCTGTTGCTCTAGAGGAGACACTGCATTATAAACTAAACATAATCTTTAGAGGAAGGATCAGGGGAATATGATTAGACACAGGGAGGGAGACTGGAGCTGAGACAGGGGGGGTGGAGAAGGTCATAGCAAAAGATGACAAACGAAAACGAAGAAATAGGGAGATGGAACTATGCATTAAGTGAGCAATCATAATGCAAACACACAATTTAAATACGCTACCACAGAGGGGCGACTTGAAATCAAAACTACATTTCTATCAATGTATTTGCACAACTGCAAAGATGTTAGCCAACGAAATAGTCCCTTAGGAGGAGGAAACGGGCTCACAGCCTCATGGCCAACATGTCGAGCCTCATTTCTCTGTTTGCCATTTATCTTAACATATACTGTACTGGTTAGCCGTTTGATACCCCCTCCCAATAAGAGCATGAGGAGAGAGGTTGAATATAAAATACGTGAAGGCTCGTACCTATGCAAAACAAAAGACCCCCTCCAAGTCTTACAAGGTATGGTGCTGAAAGATGCTAGAGTGATGAAAGCAAATGGGAACTCAAATGAATGTGCTGCACCCCAGCATGGAAATAGAGAGCGGAAACAGAGAAGCTGTATACCCTGCCCATAAATTTGTGTCTCCACATCACATAGTCACACAGGTGCACCAATCCATCCATCTATCCATCCATCTCTCGAATCCATTCATCCTTCCACGTGTTGAGTTTGGCAAGGCATTCCCTCTTCTCCCTCCAGACAGCTATACGCCTCAAAGGCTGCATGTTTGGCAGGTAAAGCAGAGGGTAGAAAAGAAAAAGGCAGTGTAAGAGAGGCACGTGTTTTTGATTTTCCCTGCAAAGCGTTTTATTTGTCCTTCTTAATCCCAACTTGCTCCCTTAGTAAACTCATTCCACAATAGAAAATGGTCTTCTTGGAAAAGAGGAAAATGAAGGAATGCATTTTTTTAAAATCTCTTTACCTTATACAAGCAACAACAGGAGCAGCACCTGCTTGTTTGGCATCCAATACTACTCCGTTCACCAGCATGTAGAGGGGCTAATATTGCATGAGACTGAGGTTCTAGCACCACCAAAGGAAAACGCTAATGTTTATTTGTTTTGTTAAAGTGTTTTCTCTCCCATGACCTTTTCTGTGATTCTGCACTCTAAAAATACTTAAACACTTGACATTAAATCTAATTGCATGCTATACGGGGATTAATGTGTTGTGTCAGTCCAAGGCCATGGACCGACCAACTAACTTCTCACTCTACTCAGGATCTGGCTCTGAACACGTGGCATTGCAGGTGACACATGCCGCAACAGATATGATATGAAAATAGCTCAAACCAAGTAGAAGAGATAATTATGGGTCTTCTGATACATCCGAATGGCAATCTGCAAGAGGATTTTCCCAGTTGGTCATACAGCTTCATCTGGAGTGTGGTAGATCAGTGGTAGAGCATGCGCTTCGGGAACTGACAAGCCAGAGGCTGCTGGTATGAACCCACCACAGAGCATGAGGATGGGCATCTGGCCTTAATCCCCCAAGCTCGATAGATGTCCATGTGTACCCCACAACATGGGGACTAATCGTGACATGCATAACAGACCTCTTCTCAGTCATAGAGCTTCGTCTGATGCATTTTATATCTGCAGTAAGAGAAGGATTCACGGCCCCCAGGACCCAACTGGAGCTCATTTCTCATGCTCTTATTCATCATCCACCTTTGCTACACTCAGTGGGTGTCTCTGATGTCCAATGAATGGCGAACCAAGGAGGTAGAGAGAGAAAGAACAGAGATGAGTGCTATGTCTTGTGAACTTCTCACCTCCTGTCAGTTCAGGCACAGTGTGAGGCTCACCCTCAGCAGTGACCAATTCGTCTGGAAAACAGTTAAGGACTGGTCAGTAACAGAGCAGAGTCAGTCGGCTAAAAACCAGAACCTGTTATAGAATACAGCAAGTGTGAATACAGCAGGGATGTTCGCTCTCTTCAAAGGGATGCCTTAAAGGATTGGAGTGTTCCTCCTGTGTAATTCAACCCCCACTATCTATGATATAGAGGATGAAAATAAAGCTCGGCACTTCTAAAGGCTGAGAGGGAGAAGAGAAGATGTGTGCAGGTTTCTGCACATGGGTGTGTTTTAAGCATCCATTTTGAGGTGCCTTTCAGTATCTTTGCATGACTGTGTGCGAGTAAATTTATGCCATGTACTCCCAGTGGCAGAGGATGCCTTCAAGTCAAGCATCACGAGTTTGATCCCACCACGGGGCATCAGGAAGGACATCCGACTTTAATCCCACATTCTCCATCAATGTCCGTGTCCATCCCCACAACATGGAGACTAATCTTGACACGTAAAAACGGACCTGACCTGTACTGTATGCATATATGTAATATGTGTGTGTGTCTACACATGTTTGCATGCTTAACAAATAGGAGTCCACCATCACCAGAAATAGTGTCAGCCAGTAGATGGGTGTCAAGTTGAGGCAGGCCATGGTGTGGGAGCCCTATTTGGGAATGTATAGGAGGTCCACAGTCTGGAGGCTCTGGCCTCTGTGGACCAACAGTGGGCTGAGAAATACCTCAGGAGTGAAGGAGCGAAAGACAGAAGGGGCTGGAGCAGTCAGAGGATAAGCAATGCTGGCTGGTGGCCTTAAATAGCCTCATATTCCCACACTCACCATTGTGGGGTCATAGCCAAATTGTTGAAGACTTTCAGCTGATAACAGGGAACTATCATGCACAGCATGATGCCTAAACCGCAATTATGTTCACTCCAGGAAAATGGGAAAATTAAAAACAGGAAGTGGAATATAAACCAATGAATTGATTTCAAACCTCAGTATCCTGTGAGCTCAAAGGATCAAAGTTCTATTGGTGGTGGTTCCCTTTAGGGTAAAACCTGGAACTAATGAAGTGACTACTAAGACAACTGTAAACTATTAAACTAGTAAAACTAAGGCTGTTTATATGTTGCCTGAGACATGATACAACACCAATAACCCATGCATACAAGCATCCTTCATCAACCGCTTATAAGAAGTTGGGTCGTGAAGTCATGCTGAAGCCTATCACAGTGCTTATTTGGTGAAAGGTGGGGAAACACCCTGGACAGGTCAACAGGTCACTGATCCATCACAGGGCCAAGCCGTTGAGGGTTCAGTGTCTGGCTCAAGGACACGTTGGCATGCTTTCTGCAGGGGATTGAACTGCCAATCTTCCAATTACCAGACTACCTGCCTCCATCATGTGTCTGAGACAAGTGTGTTTAAACAGAGGGGAACAAAATTTTTAAAAAAACATCGGCTTTTCCTTTATTGCATGACTGACGACACACCTGTGAAAAGTGGCAGAAAACAAAAAGTATGAGCTCAGATATTTTGGAGCAGGGTGCTAGAGCCTCGGTGCCAAATGCCTCATGGGTTTGGTTCCACTTTG